>NW_025908368.1:0-88973 GCF_018835915.1 Vigna umbellata
AGGTGTTAGGATTATACGAAATTTTTTACTCTTGTTGCGAAAACTGGTGTTGATCCGAAGTAGTGATGTCGAGACCAAGCGCGTCTGGTTCTTGGTGGCTTCATGGGGATGCCGCTCGATCCCATGGTGGGCGCCAAAATATTTCGAATTGGTCCGAGGGTCGGTCGTCCTTCCTTGCTCTGCTCTCTTTTGATTTTCAATAATCTTCGAGAACGCGGTCCACTCAAATGGGTTGTTGACCTGCAGAAGACACTCCTACGCTCAAGTCAGATATGTTTCATAAAGAAGTCTATATTTTACTAGGATAGAAAATGATGATTGTACCTGAACGTCCGTTGTCTACTTATAAGGCTTCCGACAACCACGTCCATTGATTAACCATTAGCTAATGTCGTATATCTGTAGAGCGTAAGACAATCTGACCTATTAGTACCTGGTCATTGACAATCAATTCCGATCGATATACTTCATATAATACAACACACAATATTAAATGGATAAGCTAATATACATAAATAATAGTCATAAAATAGACAAAGATTCATCATCACACATCATTCATTCACAAAAACAAGCATATGACATTTAAAGACTCTTATTAGACTCTATTTATCCAAATACGTGTCTTGAGTTCGACTATTAAAATCATGCGCTTTGTGACAAAATACTACTTTACTGAGCTATTCTATCGAGCTAACAAATGCAATGTTATCTCTATCACGGTCATGAGAAACTTTGGGGTCATCCTTATCACAAACCTTTTTGTGATTCTCACTATCTAAACATTATCCTTTACATAAATATAAATTATTAGTACGATTTAGGATGGCTACACAAACATGATAAAACGCATTCAGTAGGATTCCCTCCGTGTAAATTCCTTACAAATAAACATGCATAAAATCCACAGTAAATATATCTAAAACAAGCCAAAGCAAAAGAAAATTCTAGCATACAATATAACGCTCAACGATAAACCTTTCGCAAAAGGTGACGTTTAACAACAACGTTGAACACCATTTTTCTTGTAAAAATGTGTGTTCAATGACACTTTATGGTGCCTAACAACCTCAAGCAAAAATGCTTCAGATTTGCAATTAATGATGGTGCTCTGCAATATCTTGATATCACTCAATGCAAAAACATTCGCAAATTTTGTGCATTTAATCATAACGTGGAGCAACACAAACACAATTAGGACACATTAGAAACGCTAATCAATAAAAACTCTTATATAAAACTCAAATTACATTTGAACAACGACGATCAAGATGCATAAAAGAAACTCACTAAAAATAATAATCTACTATATTAAAAAAATTGATTAAACATAAATGAAAAGTTCATTTTAAAAGTCACCGTAGCTTTAACATTTTAAAAAATAAACAAATGATTGAAAAATCTAAAAAAAAAAGAAAAAAATTATTGAAAAAAGTGTTTTAAAAAATAAGAGTGGTTTTAAAATAATAAAACTTATTTATAAATATTCTATTTATATTTTAAATTTTTATTCTTGAAATAATGGAATTTGTATGTCTTAAAAACATGATTAATTTTAAAACACGATTTTTTAAATAATTATATCATGACATTAAAAAGCATAATTATATCATGACATTAAAACACGATTTCCTCCAAACAACTACCAATCAAATCAAATAAATACACACAATTAAATCTAAATACAACAAGTTATGAAATATTCAATCCAAAGACAATATATACAGTATGATTTTTCTTAATGAATTAATTTTCATGGCTAATGAATTTATTTTAATATTTTAAAAAACATGACATTATACCTTACTTGTGTCGTGATTTCATTTACGATTATATATACACTCTCTCAATAATGATCTAAAATAACATTAAATTACGACTTTAAACAATTAATAAAACACTGATCACATATTAACCATATATATTTCTTTTGTTGACGTAAAAATGTATTTATAAAGACGCTATCTTCTTCTGGAATAAAGCATGTGGAAATCTTGAGTACGAGTAATAAAATATAGTTTTAAGTTTATATTAGAGAATATTATAATTATAAATAATTTATTATCCAATAAAAACGTATGAAAGGAGCATATAATTAGATTGTAGCAACTGAAATAATTTTATGAAAAACATTTATGTTTTAATTTAATATTATTGTAGCAACTGAAATAATTTTATGAAAAACATTTATGTTTTAATTTAATATTAAAATGATATTATTCGAAAATGGAGGAGGCATAATTCTCTTAAACTTCCAAGAGGGCACCCGAAGTCAGAAGTAGAAAACGCAAAACGCAAAACACAAAACGCAAAACGCAACCGTATATGCTTTTAAATTAATTTGACACCCTTCCAAACGCACGCAAACCCTTCTTCTGTCTTGTTTTCTTTGAGTGCATGGCAATTTGGGGGTTTTCTTTGGAATTAGGGCATACGTTTTCGCTGAGTTGATCCTCTCAATCTGAAACAGTGGAGAAGATGTAATCCTATCGAGATTGTCGTTCGCGCACTCCTTGATTGGTTGATTGATTGATTATTTGATAGACAAGTGGTAACTGTAACTGTAAGAGTGTGCGGTGAGGATAGGGTTTTGGCATGAAGGGTGCGTTGGATCGGACGAAGGTGGTGCTGCGTCACTTGCCGCCCTCTCTTTCTGAGGCCGCGTTTGGCCCAAATTGATGCCGCCTTCGCTGACCGCTACAACTGGTTTTCTTTCCGTCCTGGCAAAATCAGGTGACATTAATTTCTATCCCTCCATTCGCATTCGGCTTCGTTTTTTCTTCATATATATTTCATTGCGTGCTGCTTTTTATCACAGTAGTCAATTGACCGTGCCTAGGCTTGGATAGGCTAGGCTAGGGTACGTATGGTTTTGCCTACCGGATTCTATATAATTGTTATAATAGCATAAACTATGTATTAACTTTGTCTTTTCTACGGGGAATATCATTTAACTGGTAGTTATTATTATGATTATAAGTGAACATCTGTAATGCGATTTGGGCGTCGATGTTTACAATTTAGATATTCTGTTCAATAATATGTCAAGAAAATCCTTTTTGACTTTATGTTATGATTCTTTTGTATGGATTTTTCAGCCAGAAGCATATATCATATTCTAGAGCCTACATTGACTTCAAGAGGCCAGATGACGTTATACTGTTTGCGGAGTTCTTTAATGGACACGTCTTTGTGAATGAAAAGGGTAATCAATGAAATCATGTGAAGTGGTTTACTAGGCATGCTTAAGATCTTGCTGAAGCTGTTATCTTTGTCGTTCTTGCAATCAATTATCGAATTTGGCCAATGCCACGGTTTGGTTTTTGTTGCCCTGTAGTTCAGTATTCGATATATGTTTTCATTTAGGTTTTTCATGGCAAGAAATATATGTTTTCAGCCTTTGGAATATCAAGACTTTCACAAGTATATTTTATGCATTTTACATATTTTCTGCATGAAACAATGAGAATTGGATAATAGATACTGAATGTGGTTCTCTGTTTCACCTTTGTTGCTTCCTAGGATCTCAGTTCAAAGTTATTGTTGAATATGCTCCTTCCCAACGCGTTCCAAGACAGTGGTCTAAAAAGGATGGTCGTGATGGGACCATATATAAAGGTACCACTTGGATAATGGTTTAAGTAAATTGTAGTGGATATGTTTATCTCAATAGGAATTATATGAACGTATCTGGAGTATCTCCATAGGAATTATATGCATCTCAATAGATTATAGTCTTTTCCTTTTGATAAATGTAAGCCTTTCCATGATGAACATCTAGATTCTGAGTATCTGGAGTTTCTTGAACTACTTTCCAAGCCTGTTGAGAATCTTCCCAGCGCTGAGATACAATTGGAGAAGAGAGAAGCAGAACGATCTGGTTAGTCAACTAATGCAGAAGATACCCTGTAAATTTTAAGTTTGAAAGTTTTGAGACCTAAATATACGCAAAATGGATACAAAGTATATTTTATGTTTGAAAGTTGAGACTTAAAACCATGCATACACGGCTTCACAGTAAATTTTAAGTTTGAAAGTTTTAGGACTTAAAACCATGCAGACATATAATGGGCACAAAATACTATTTTCCCCCATTTGTTACTTACTGGGTTTACGTGCTTTACCAGGTGCTGCAAAAGATATTCCTATAAGTACACCACTGATGGATTTTGTGCGCCAGAAAAGAGCTGCCAAGGGACCTCGGGTATTTTTTTTTGTGAACAACTTTTGAAATCTCAAAGCTTATTTGATTGTCCCTTGTCATTATATTAGCTTTTTTGGGAACATGTATTTGTCAACTCACGCATGTGTGATGATGAGAGCAAGTCCCTTGTAAATATCCTTATCCTGTTTTATCTATTAGCACTTTACTGGGATCTTGCTTATCTAATGTGCATGATATGTGTGCAGAGGTCGTTATCCAATGGCAAAGTGAGTCGAAGAGGCACTTCATCAAATGGGAGTCCTAGTTCTGGCACATCAAGACGAGGTTCCGGAAAGAAGAGGGTTTCTGCTACTTTGGTATTGTGCACTTTTTGAAGAGGAAAGTTAAATATAGTTAAGTATCTGCATGATTATTAAAATGGAACCGGCTTGGTATCCTGTTAGGAATAACCTCAAAACCACTTTATAAATAAAGCGGTCTTTAACTAGTAAGACCTGTCTTGAACCAGTGTTTCAGCAGAGTTGGCCAGTTTAGCAATACTTAACTTGAAGGATGTTCATTTCCTGTTTTAGAACACCAGTAATTTACAGTTATTAGAGTACCTGGTGTGGTGCTTTACTTTCACTCCATTGCCATATCCTTCCCTAGGCCCAGTACTGTTGTGGAATATAATCAAACCAAAATGGGCTTTACTTCTGCTGAGTGCATGCCTCACAACACAAGCTTGTTAATCTTGTAAATACCTTTCAATGTCAGTAAGATGTTCATACATCAACACAGATTAAGGGTAAAATTAAGAGAGATGACCTTAAATCCACAAATATCCATCGAAGAATGAATGGAAGGTTTTAGACTTGGGTTATGTGTACATGGGACAGCCTACTGAGACAGAACGACATATGCAACAGTTTTCTTTTACTTAATAACTGTGAAGCAATTATAGAAACCACACTGTTTACTTCATTCCTTACTGTCGTTTGTTTAATCAGTGTCAGTACTGTTGGTTTGAAAATGTATTGGAATTGTGGATGGATGACTATTAGAATCCAGCCAAATGCAGATATATAAAATCCCTCGTAATTTTTTAGGCCAGCTAATAAAACCATGTCTTTATGTTATTATTATTATGATGATGCTAACAATACCGATGCATATTTTCTGGACATAGTATGTTGGTATAACATTGTTAAAAGTTACACTAAAATTTAAAAAATATTATTTAAATATTAAATATTATACTACAATTGGACCATTAAACCTTGAACTGGTACCCTTAGAGCATCTCTAACAATAGAACTCGTTTTGGGCTCTTAATACACTTTTTCTGGCTGCCTCACTGCCATATAAGATTAAGAACTTCAGCTACTTTTTGCTCCAATAGAAGAACCTAGGTTCATCCTGCTCTGGTTTCTGTCCTAAAGTGGTCCACCAGCATTGTCATTGCTGTTTGCATCTGTCTGGTGCCCATTGCCGTCGTCCGCGGTTGTCTTGCCACTGTATGCAGCTGTCAACTGCAGTTTGAAGCTCTTCAACTTGGTTCTCTGCCATCATGCATCTGTCCGCCACCGTCCGCCGCCATTTGCCGTCACTGTCCGTCACCACGACACCTCCATAGTCGTCGCCTGGACCTCCCCTCTCGCTCTGCCCCTAAAACCCTGCTTTAGTGAGGTCCAGAAGTCCCCTGAAGAAAACCCTAAGAAACCCCTAGGTTTTCTAGTTCCTCTCTCGGTTTTCTGGCTCCTTCTGGTTCCTCTTTTTTTATCAACAATGCGTCTGGAATGTTCTTTCTTCTCTGGAAGTCCCTCAATTACTTCTAAAAGCTAAACAGAAAGAATGACCTCTCTTGGTTGCTGCCGTGGAAATGTGGTTTCTCGGTCAAGGACATTATGACCACTGAGCAGGATGGAAGCCAAGTAGTCTGAAAAAGCTGAAAATGGAACAGCAGATTTCCCAATTGGTGCCCTATTGTGGCAATTGTGGAACCCCGACTTTTGATATCTCTTGAGCCTTCAAAACATGTCATCTTTTTGGAAGAAGCTCAAAGATTTAGCCTAAATGATATTCAACGTCTCTATGATACAACAACAAGCTGCATGTCTCAAAAGACGACCATGATCTGGTCTCCTTCATGACTGAAGCCCAAGCAGCTGTGGAAGAGTTGAGAATGTTCTTGGAAGTGAATCTTCGGAAGACATCAAGAAGCGGAAAAGTATATATGGGTGGAGTATCCTCCGTGCTTTAACCCTAATTTGAATCATATAATCATATCAGAGATCAACTTCTGACAAGTCAGAGGTCCCTTCCTTGGAAGCCTTGACCACCACGTCTTCTTGTGTCCAGTGCCTCAATTCAAGGAAGTCCTCAAACAATGGAACCATCGGTCATGGTTGCTACGCGGGAAAAGAGGAGGACGAGGCACTAGAGGAGGAGGACGTGGAGTAGGACGTCCACAGTGCACTTACTGTAAGAGGATGGGTCACACCCAAGAAAACTGCTACTTCTTGCATGGTTCCTCAAAAAACGCAATATTCTAAGGTTGAAACTCCCACTTCCAACTCCAAGTTTCACCGAGGAAGAGTATCAAGAGTATCTGCGATTAAAGTCTAACAGCTGGCGCAATCATCTCAATCCCCAAGTACATCCAAACTGCATTTCCTCAATCCATGGAAGGCAAAATTCATGGGTAATTGACTGGGTGATTATGATCACATCTCTGGTAATACCTCATGTTCTCAACCCTTTCCCTCCAAGAAAAACCCCATTTCATTACTCTTGCAAATGGCTCTAATACTTTTGTTCAAAGGGAGTCAGTCAAGTCTCCATGCTCCCCTATCTACCTCTGAAATTTGTCTTTTGTCCCTAAGTGTCAATTCAATTTAATTTCCTTAAGTCAGTTAACCAAATGTTACATTCAAAACTTTCAATTCAAATCTTTTGTTATACAGGAGCGTGGCTCGGGGAGACAGATTGGAGAAGGATATGAAGCTGGAGGTTTATACCATTTTGGATCTCGTCCACGGGTATCCTGTGTTGGAGCTCTTCCCCCTAAAGTGTTACATGATCGATTTGGCCACCCTTGTCAAATTTAAAAAAGATGTGTCCTGAACATAGTGGTCTTCAGACTTTAGAATGTGAGTTGCAACTAGGAAAACATGTTATCTATCTTTGCTAAAAGTACTCAATCAATGTGTAATTCTAGTTTTCTATTATTCATTCTGATGTCAGGGACTAGTCATGTCTCTTTCTTTTGGTTTTAGGACTTTGTTACCTTTATTGATGAGTAATTCTAGAGTACTTGGGTATATTCTATGAAAGATCGCGTTGAATGTTACCTATCTTCACATCCTTTTTGAATGAAATCAAGAACAAATTTGGTCAAGTGATTAAAATCTTAAGAAGTGGTAATGCTAAAGAGTATCCTCATCCAATTTTTCTGCAATCCTTAGTCCCATGGTATTTTGCATCAGTCCACTTGTCCTCATACCCCCATCAAAATGGTATGTCGAAAGAAAAAATAAGCATCTTAGTTGAAATTGCTCGTACCCTTTTGCTTGGTGCCCATATACCTGTTCATCACTGGGGGATGCCATCTTAACTGCCTGTTTTTTATAATAGGATGCCCTCCTCCTCTCTCTAATAAAGTTCCTTTCTCCATTCTCTTCCAATGATCCTCTCTTGCATACCACTCCTCGCGCTTGTTTGTGATATGTTTTGTTAACGCATGTCTCCGGGGGATAGACACGCTCTCCACTCGTGCGATCAAATGTGTCTTTTCGGGCTTCCGGCTTCAAAAGGGTACCGGGTGTTACTCTCCTGAAACCAAGAAGTTACTACATGTCTGCAATGTTACATATTTGAACAAACAACCTTTCTCTCTCCTATTGTTCAAGATGTCCATATCCTCTAACAGGTCTTCCTCTTCCAGTAGTGAGTCCAAATATCTATAATGTCACTGTCAATCACCAAGTCTGCTTCAAGGTCCTCCGGACCTTCCTTCCACATATTGATATCTTCCGGACACCCAGTTAGTACCCCGTGGGTAGTCCTCTTCGTAGCAAATGGTTGGATCTCCTCCTTGAGATTCTTCTCCCTCATGACCTCCTGCCACGCCTCCTGGTGAAGATGATTCTGGTTGGCCCATTGCCTCTCAGAAAAAGGTCTGTTCCACTGAAACCTCATCCATTTATAATTTCTTAGCTATCACAGATTGTCGTCCTCCTTTTATTCCCTTTGTATCCTCTGTGTCCTCTGTGGTTATACCCAAAAATGATGAAAGAAGACTATTGATCATCCTGGATGGGACAGCCATGATTGCGAGAATGCAGGCTCTTGACCACAGTAATAACTTGGGAGCTTGTGCCACTTCCCTGAGCAAAAAGCATGTTGTGTGTCCGATGGGTCTTTACAATTAAAGTTGGCCCTAATGGTGACATTGATCGGCTCAAAGCCCAGGCTAGTTGCAAAGGTACAATCAGGTGGTATGCCTTGATTATTGTGACACATTTTCTCCCGTGGCAAGATGACTACCATTCGTCTGATTCTTTGCAAGGGCAGCAATTCGTCATACCACTTCATCAATTGATATCAAGAATGTCTTTCTCTCATGGTGATCTTGAGGAGGAGTTTATATGGAGCAACCTCTTGAGTTTGTTGCTCAGGGGGGAGTCTGTATGGTTTTCAAATTGCACCGATCTCTATATGGAGCTCAAGCAATCACCACGTGCTTGGTTTGGAAAATTCAGCTCCATGTTCAGAATTTGGGCTAAACGCATAGTGAAGCAGATCATTCAGTCTTTTATATCACTCGTCTCTCGTGGAAATGTGTTTACTCAATTGTATATGTTGATATATCGTGTATTCAGGAATGATACTTGCTGGAATATCTCAATTGAAAGAGACTTGTGTAGGACATTTTCCAAACACAAGGATCTTGGAAGCCTCAATACTTTAGGCATTGAAAGTAGCTCAGTCACAAAGATGGAGTTTGTAATCTCCCAAGGAAGGTTATGCTCTGGATATTTGCAAGAAACAGGCATGATTGATTGTAGGACCGGTTGAGAGTCCCTGACCAAAAAAATAACAACAGAAGAAGGGGAGTTATTCTTCAACCCGGAGAGATATAGGAGGCTAGTGGGAAAACTAATCTATCTCACTATTACAAGGCCAGATCTATCTTTTGCTCTTGGGGTGGTTAGTCAGTTCATGCAAGCTCCATGTGTTGGCCATTGGAATGCTATCATTCGCATTCTAAGGTATCATGAAAAAGGCTCCCGGCAAGGTGCTGTTATAGAAGAAAAGGAAGCCTTCAGGTATCTAGGATATTGTGATGCCGATTGGGCAGGTTCTCCTATTGTAGACGGCTACTAATGGATATTGTGTTTTCTGGAGGAAACATCCATCTCATGGAAAAAGTAAGAAACAAAAAAGGTAGTGGCTGATCAAACGGCAAACTGAAATAGGGCATGGCGTCACTAACATGTGAACTTATTGGAGTGAAACAGTTCCTTCAAGAGCTTAGCTCTGATTGACATCCAGATATATGAAGATGTATGTGAGTAACCAAGCTGCTCTTCACATGCATCACATCCAGTGTTTTACGAGAGGACTAAGCATATAAAATTGATTGTCATTTTGTTCGGGAAAAGTATTGTCAAAAGAAATATGTACCTAGTTGTTGGATCAAATGACCAACTCGCAGATGTGTTGACTAGTCATTAAGGGGACCTCTGGATGCGAGTTCTTTGTTCAGCTTGGTACATTTACATCGTATGCTGCAGCTTGAGGGGGAGTGTTAGATAATTACTAAGTCTACTTGTTAGGAGTGAGTAGGGATAAAAGGGGGGTGTGTGTAGGGGGGGGAGGGTGTAGGTTGTTGTTGGGGTATCTCTAATCATTGTATCTACAGTACTAGTACAGACTGTGACCTTCGATCTCCTATATCTATCAGTGTTTACTATAAACACAGAACATGAGAGGTGTCTTTCAAGCCCTCAGACATCATATTTTTATCTCAAGTGCATAAAATCGAGTGTTCACGAGAGCAACTAACAATAGAAATTGATTGTCATTTGTCGGAAAAGTTATGTGCAAAGAAATATGTACGAGTTTGTTGGATCAAATGAACCATGCAGATTGTGTGACCCAAGTCATTAAGGGGACTTCGGATTGAGTTTATTTGTTCCAAGCTTGGTACATACAATCGTATGCTCCAGCTTGAGGGGGAGTGTTAGAATAATTACTGTTACATATCATCATTAAGGCTAGTCTGTTAGACCAGTAATGAGTAGTACCTAGTTCTGTACCTAGAGGTCTAGTGCAGACTCTTGGTGTTCCATGTACTCTTGCTTTTTCAATATATATAGAAGAGAATGAGAGGGATCTGTCAAGCCCTCAAGAATATAATTTTATCAGTTTTTAGTCTCAAGTATAATAATAATAATAATAATAATAATAATAATAATAATAATAATAATAATAATAATGGTTATATACTTTTCAAAACAGCATAGTATTTGATACTTATCTAGTTGGAATAGAACATTTTGCTCTTAGTCGTGTGTTTTATCATTCCTGACTCTTGCTTTCATGATGGTCAGTATGTTGCCAGGCACCCAGGGAAAAATGCTACTATAAAAGACAGATCAATTTATACTTTGGTTCCTAGCCAAGGTGATCAGCATATTTCAAGTAAAGCTTCAAACATGGCCCCTTCAGATGGAAAACAAACCCTTGATGAGAATGGTAGGGTTGATGTTTTGTTCAAAACTTCATGTGTTATTTTTTTTATTCTCTTTATTTTATGAGGTGGAGGCAAACATTTAAATATACACTTTTGATTTACTTTATTTTCTTTATACTTTTGTCCATTTTATCAGGAGTTTCTGGAAATAATGATGCTGGAAAAAAAAAATTACTGCTGCTTAAAGGGAAAGAAAGAGAAATAATTGCTGTAAGCTTATGATTTATATCTTCACAATTCAATTTTATTCGCAATCTATGTAGCACATGTTGTGTTAAAGATTTATATAGAATCTCTTAGTTTAGTTTACTATTTACTTGGTTGTGAGAAGTTGCTCTATTTCTGATTGTTGACATGTACCAATAATGCACAGCACTGACTTAAGCCGATTGTATAGTTGTTAATTGTCTTTATTAGATTGATAATTTATCACTTTCTTATCTCATTCCTCTTATGTCCCTTTTTCTTGAATATTTTGTTTATTTATTCTGGTGTTTTCAATGTTGTTGACTTGTTGGTGCTGCCATCTTGTCCATCAATTGATTTTGTGAAAGTTTTGCTTTAATGAGGTTGAGTTGCACTTTCGATTAATTTTATTCTTAATCGATATGCAAATTTTCTGATGAGATTAATACTTAAATCATCCTATTGGTGAGTGGAGAGGCAATCAGACAGATCAAGATCTAATAATATGCTATTGGTTTTCAATATGACATTACGATCCTCATAATAAATGTGAAGATCAGTGTGCTTTAGAGAAGCATTATGAAAGAAGTGAAAGTATAATTATGCAACAGATTTAATACGAATAATGATACTACTTGCTAATGTGGTTGATTTCCAGGATTTGTTTATGTAATATACTGTCTTATTGTTGCATGGTGAATCAATAGTTCGCTATAATTTGGATGTGGATTGTATTTTAGTTCATTGCCAGTGTCATTGGTGGATCATGCTTATAACTACTATTCTCCTAAGAGTCTATTTCCTTTTGTTTGTTTTTATTGTGCAGGTATCCGATTTAGATAGCATGTCACAGCATCACAATGTAACATCTTCGGCCAAAGAAATTGTTGGTGCAACAGTTTTAAAGCAGAATCAGAGGCATGAAGGTAGTGGAAGGATTATCAGAAGTATACTTTCAAAAAAGGAGTTGCGTCAAAGCCAATCTTCCAGGGCAGAGCATCAAATCCAAACATCTAATCTAGAAAAAGAAAAACAATCCCCTCGGCCCGTACACGTGCAACCAATTCTGAAGGGCATGAATGGTATATCAGAGAATAAGATTGGTGTGCATGATTCACATGTATCTAGCGAGAGGCAGGAGAGACATACTAGACATAAAGATAGACCAGATCGTGGTGTTTGGACAAGTTCCAATGGTGCTGATGAGTCTGTCTCATCTGCTGCTTCCTCACAAGTAGATCCTTTTGAAGGTACATGTTTTATTCTAAAGCTATGATTTTGTTTTTGGCAATTGCTAATTATCCTTTATGTTGTAAAAAGGGGGGAGATTAAAAAGCATTTCAGCTAAATATACATTCGATTGACATAGTGATGCACTGTATGTAGTCGGATAAAGTTAGGAAGGAAGCCTCGAAATGGCACAAAAATTAATATGGATTTGATAGAAAAAACATAAAACTTTTACTGTTTAAAAAGAAATGTTTCCTTAGCAACATGCCAAGAATTGCGCAGAAAGTCATCAATCTTGAAGAAAAAAATATAAATTGAAAAGAAATATTTAATAATGATAATTTTAAAAAATATTTTCTTATTATAGTAATTATAGTAATAATTTTAAAATAATATTAAAATAATAAATAATAACTATTAACAAAACAATTATCTTTCTCTTCATTGATTTAAGTTTTTATTTATTATAATAAAATAAGTAATAAATATAATATTATTAAAAAAAAATTAGTCACATCAATCACACCTATTCCAAACTTTTCACTAAAATCTACTCATTTTCTCTCAATCCAAACAACACTTTTCACTCTTTTTTCCTTCATTTCCTTTTTCCACCTTCTCAAATTTACTCTTTAACCCAAATACACCCTTATGGATAATGAACACCGCCTTTGGTTGAACTGAAATGGGGTCATGCCGGTGTAAGATATCAGGACCTAGATATCTTAATAACAATGGAAAATATAGAAATGCAGAAACAGAAGGGGTGAAATCTCTTCGCACTTCTAGAGGCCTTGTCTCTCCCAATTTTCCAACTAATTCCAGCCGTTCACTTCCCTTGATACCTGTTTACACCCACATCCTACTCTTACCTCCCAGTACCCATGCCTTCCATCTCAGCAGTTAGTTATATCCCCACCCCCACCTAGAGACTCCTGTTCCTCTGATTTCTAACCTGTGCGAAGCCACTCTTTTCCTTCTTTCAAAGACTCTAGTTATTTGAGGGGTTCTATGATGCACATAATATAACTTGTGGCCAAATTGCTTACATCTTCAGAAGTTGAATTTTTCACTTATATGAATCAGGAAGAAGCGCAGATTTGAAACATGACATGCCAAATGCAAGAAGTGGGGAGGTAAAATCTCTTGGAG
Source organism: Vigna umbellata (assembly GCF_018835915.1). The sequence continues at coordinate 13,473 of NW_025908368.1, forward strand.
GTGTCCGTACCAGTCATTCATCAGAAAATGGTTGGTTTCTGGCTTTGAAAAACAAAATCTCAAGATATTTTTATGCTTCATTCAGGGTGGTTTTTATTTAAGAATTTACTTATTGCTCCTATTAAGGCTTCAATAAGCATTTTGGTCGCCGTGGACCAACACATGGGGTAAAGGATGTTGATAGCTATTCAGTTTCAAGTGACGGGAAGCATCCTAGAAGATCTGGTACCACTACTTATGGTTCCAACGAGGTACCTAAATTTGATTTCTACATGGGGATACAAATCATACTCTTTTCTGGTTCCGTAGTTGATTAAGATTTCTTTTCTAAATTGCAGAAACAAGTTTGGGTTCAAAAAGCAAGTTCTGGTACCTAGAGTATTTTTATTGGTGAGACAAATTCCCTTTATCAAGGCTGTTGTTGCATAGAGCATATGCTTGTTGATTAGCCAATCTTAAGGGTCACCTAGTTCGTATTTTTTGGGTTTTTGAAATTTCTCTTGGTCTGGCATTATAGAATATTATTTGAGCTGATATTATTGTAGAGCTACTCATCATTGCTTTCCTGTGATGTTTACTATCACAAACAATTTTCTCTTCAATATGTAGTTATTTACATTGAGAGTAGTAAGCCTTGGCACAAAGATTAAGTTGTGTCTGGGTCACCACTTGGTCAGGGGTTGAATTCAAAAAAGCCTCTTTATATATGCATGGCATAAGGCTTTGCACAATGATCTTCCCTGTACCTTCGCATAGCAAAGAGTCTTCAGGAACAGGGGTATGATAATTTTAGTTATTCACATTAATGTCTTTTTGTTAAATATTGGTTTTTTGTTCGTTTCATATAAATATGGGTGGGTATATCTTTCTGGCTTGGCTTTCTTTAATGTGGTTTCATGATGTAGCTTCATAAGATTTGGTATATTCATTTCTTTTTTTTGTAGTGGGTCCTTCGCTTTGGGACCATCCCTGGAAGTTGTAAATATTGTAATGATTGGAATATGTTGTTTCCTAACCCCAACATGTAATATTCGTTTTGTTTTCAAGTGCTGATGTTAGATGAAGAAATTTTTTTCGTTTTGTTCAAATGTTGATGTTAGTTGAAGATTTTCTATTTTTTACTTTTATTTACATTGTCAAGGTTGATGATTTTCCCTTGCAGTGGTAAGCTTGCTGACATACAGATTTGGAGCATCCATTTGGTAGCTGCTGGATTCTGTCTCTTTTTAGTTGACAGATTCTTACAAGTAAATGAGTGTGTGGTTAAAAAAATTCTTTTACAATACAAGAGAGGAGAGTACCGTGATGCATTTGATTTGGCTAAAAATATTCAGACATTACTTCATTGAAGATGGCTCCTGGTAATATCGAGATGAGAACAATGGCCTGGTGTCCAGTTACGAGTTGTTTGTTTGAAGAAATATGGATAGATTTGCCAACCTTGGCAAGTTCACCTGGATGACCATAGTCTGGGTTTATACACAATTAATCTGAGTGGATTTAGTGTAAATATAAATCCAGGGTATTGTGTATATGTTTCCTTAGTTCCTATAAGTACAAACCCCTATTCGAGGTAATGTGTACCTGTGTCCTTAGTTCCTGTCGATTAGAAGTCCGCCAAATACAATTGGGCGCATGAAATGATCCTTGGAAGTTTTTGGACCATCTTTGCTCACTACTTCGAAGCAACACTCCATGGAAGTCTTCGGTCTTTGTTGACAATTAAGTTTCTTCTTGTAGAGCTCAGACACTTAAATACCATTGATGGTGTGTTACTAAGGATATATAAGGGTCTTGAGGGTGTTATAAGTGTGTGGATAGTGATTTACGTCTAAAATATCGTTGTACAGTATGGTGTTGCATTTCTCAGCATAACTTAGCTGTGACATTACCTGTTCTTGATTATATTGTCAATTATGTGAATTGCTGCCTTCAGCGCAAGTGTTAAATTATACTCTAAGTTACGTAGTTAAAGTTATGTCCTACCCGGCTGTTCATCTTTCAGCTGACGCCGACATCCCCAAGAATTTTTTTCTTGGAAGACTTGGTACAAATTTGGACGAAGTTCTATCTCGGATTAGTTCAACGATTCTGATGTTATTGACCTCGCAAAATTGGGACATTGTTAATCTTTTTCGATTTAAACGGGTAGTATTTTTCACATAAATCCCTCTGATAATAGATTTGTTGTATTTAAATGCCTATCAATTCGAATTTTCCTACTTGATTCAAGTAAGGAAGCCAGGAGTAGAATTTGAAATTAACATGCCTGAAAGTGGGTTGTGGGTGACATAACTAATATTGGAGAAAGAGCATTGTAACCAAAATGAAAGATAAGGGTGATCTAGAGAGTAATCGCTCGGCTCTGATGTTAAACTCAAGCTTGCACTTTTCTGATTGGATCTATGTAGTTGCTAATTTGCCCTCTGCTTGGGTTTGGAATGGAAAAGAATATGATAACTGACTATAGGTGTTTCTTGGTTGCGGTTTCTGTTTTGTCAATTCGTAAGCAGATGGATGGTGTATTGCATTTAATTGAAAGGAGCATTTGCTACCACAGTACCTGATCATCATGCCTGTTGTTTGTTCCCACGTTAAAGAGTTAGACGGTGACATGAAACCATGTATTTATGAGTTTTAATGTAAGATACATTTTCTGGGTTCTTGTATATTCCTATCATGTACTCTTACCCTTGTTGGATATTTCTACTTCAGCAGTGAAATAGAGGAAGCAAAAGCAGCGCGAGTCTTCATCTGTATCATTGAATTTCTTTTTCATTTAACTAATCTTTCAGTCTTTCGTTTGGTATTCATGCGCGCACATGCATGCATGTCCCCACTCCCCGCCCTTTCCTCACACACAGGCACTTGCATCATCTTTCGTACTTCCAATGCTTCTCTCTGATTGCATACCACACCAACTTTTCACATCTTTCTAAAAGCTTCATTCATCTCATGCAGAGCATATAACAGCAGAAGTTTGTGTTGCTGCTGAATTGTCTATTGAGCTATGTACCATGGATTCTGATTCGGACACCCATACTTTGATACTTGTATTCTTAAAAATACAAGATCCAGATCTATATATAATATTATGTTTGAATCATATTAAAATCATATCAGAAAAAAAACTTTCAAATTAAACACTTCACTAATAAGTGTATGTAGGTATTTTGAGTGGCCTACAGTTTTGAACGTAGGGAGATGATCGAAGTGGAGGAGGATGATGATGAAGAGAATCACTTTTTGAAAGTCCTTTTGAAGATTTAGCCAAATACACATGAAGCATGCCGCCGGCAAATGGGAACACTGTGCCTAAAGTGTGCCCTACGCTCCCACACCACGAAATCATTACTTTCAACTCTGCATTTTACTTCACCCTACCTACCTACTCCTTTGACTCTGCATGCTCCTTTTCACTTTTTTATTTCTAACAACGGATTGCGAAGACTTTGTAAAGCTTCACAAAGAAATACGATCAATTATATACAAATATTTTATTATATTTATATACTGCATTTTTATATAATTTATTTTTATTATATTTTTATAATAAAATAGATATAATTAATAAAATAATATAGTATAATACACGAGATAAAATGTAAGAAATTATTAATAAAAATAAATAATAAATAATAAATAAAAAGTTAATAATAAATTTTAAAAATAATTATAAATATAAATAATAAACAATAATAGTAATGATAATAATAATATAATTAAAATTATTAAATAATAATAATAAAATTATAAACTTTTTGTGGTCATACAAGTGTATTCATATAATTAATGTGGGTTTTTAATATGTAGTTAAAGCTACTTGAGGATGTGTGTCTTGTGTAGAGTATTTGTGAATAATTGGTCATTTTGTTTTTAGGTATACTCAACATTAAGTTTGTCATCATGTTTAGATGGATTTTTGAGTTAAATTGGTGAACATGTGATGATGTTGAAAAGTGAGTTTGTGTTTTTATTGATTTATGTTAAATTTGTATGATATACTTGATGGATCCTCTATATACGATTCAGGAAAGAGTATGATAACTTTTCAAGAAATACAACAAAAATAAACCAAAAAAGAATACAAAATAAGAAAGGGATGGAAACACCACAATCTAGTAGATTAATAAATCAAGTGAAGATTTATCACAAAGATAATATTTGATAAGAATCGGAGTTCTAATCCAAGAATCAAAAGTATTCTCTCCAAAAATGCAAATGATATAATACGAATAAAAAATGTTTACATCAGTTTTGGCACCTTTATATATATACACATAATTTTTAAGAAAACCTAGAAGCCCAAAACACATAAAATTACACATAGACTTCCACCTAACAAGGCTCGCTCGCCCAACAAACAAATACTTACTCACCCAATGAATTTAACATTTTGTAAAATTAAAATAAAATTACAATTTATTTAATTTCCAACAATATTCTTAAATTGCCTTCATGATTTTCATGTTCTTTAAGTTCACTTTTTCATAGAACATTATAAAATTCAAGAAGATGGGTTTTGATATTTGATCTTGTCATGAATATTTTAAATGTAAATATTGTTTTTCATGTTCTTCTCATATATGCTCAATAGATAGTCTTTTATCGTACATTCCTTCTTGAAGAGAATTTGTCTTCAAATTCATATCACTTTAAGATTTTTTTTAATCATAACTTAACTTTTTAAATGTCATTTTTGTACTTTGATTAATTTGGTTTTAAGTTAAAACTCGTGCCTAAAAGGTTGAACAGACTAAGTTGGTAATCTGATGTGTTTATGCATGTTTAAATTATGCAGACTCATTAGGCGAGTGTTCCACTCACTTGGCAAGAATATAAATCTTTAACTCAGAGAAGTAGAAAAGTTTCCCTTGTTGGGCGAGTGATTGTTTCGCTAAGCGAGAAAGAGTTTATGAAAGTAAAAGAGACAACGTGTTATATCATTGAGCAAGATAAGATCCATTGGGTGAGATTTTGAAAATGTATCCTAGCGGTCTTCTTTGCTGAGCAAATTTTGAAAAAATTTCTTTTAGTGCTTGCGTCGCTCAATAAGAGAGAAATATTTCATATAAAATTTACCTAAAATGTTTAAAATAAGTAAATGAGGAATTAAAAAATTGACTATATTGCATGAACTATATTTAATGTAAATGGACTCAAAGATTTATGTATGTTTTGTTGTATGGTTTGGGATAATGCTAAAGATCTCCACACAGGAAATACTACATTATCATATATTAGGATGTATTGAGACGTTGATTTTGTAAAGTGATTATTCTGACTTGATAGCATTCTACTTATATAAAGGAAGATATCTAGTTGTGAGAGTTAGAGTTAGAAGAGGTTTTACATGTTAAATTTTGGTGATCGATCAAAATTGCAAATACAGTATTTTCTCTGTTATGCTACGTGAAAAAAAAAGTAACTTAATATAGTTATAGTCGTGATGCAAAGGTGAGAGATGACAGGTACATGATCTTTAAGTCTATTTAATACACATATCTTCTAGAAATAGTAAAAAATAAGTGGTGTACGAGTTTATACTATAATTTGAATGTTGAATTATATGTTATAATATAATATGATTAAGTTGAATTGGAAGAATGTGATTATATGTTGCCTAACTTAAATAAAATATGGATTGTCTTGGTTGATGGTATGTGATTAATTTGCATGTTACTATCATATAATTCAGTGAGACTAGCATCTATTAGAAGGATAGAAAGAGAGATAGGAGATAGTTATAGGTGATATAGTTAGTGTATATTTATATGCAATTGTTTTAAAATGCTCCTCGTCTTCCTTAATTTGTTTTATTCTAAAAAATAATGATTTGGAAAATTTTGTTTAAATTGTTCAGAGATTTTAAGGAATATATATATTTGTTTGGTAATGTTTGACATATATCTATAATGTAAATGCGTATATTAATATTTTTTTTATGTTAATATTTGATAGAAATGAAAAACCAGAGCATTATATAAAGATGAAAGACTCATTAATCTATTGTCTTAAAATTTTGAGTAAAAAGTGATGTTAATTTCTTATATAATTGAGTTCATATCTCATTAATGTTTATGTTTTTTCGATGAACCTCTCTCAATAAACCTAACCTAACATATTATTAGTGTAACTCAGATATTTTTTTTGTCACAAATTTTTTTGACATTGGAGACTGTTTTTGTTTGATGTCCCTGTCAAATAGATTTAACAATTTGAATATTATTACTATAAATATTATAAATTTAGGTAAACAGTGGTGCAAAAATGTTTATTCGATTATTGGATACATTATTAATTATAGAATGTTATATTGACGATTGAAGGCAGTGAATTCATGCATGGATGCATGCACCTCTCTTGTCGTCAATTAATCAACATTCACAATAAATATTTCAAATAAAAGTTTGTGTTTCAAAAAATACGTGTATTTCGATTTATCCTTTATTTTATTATTATCATCATTATTATCATTATTATCATTATTATCATTATTATTATTATTATTATTATTATTATTATTATTATTATTATTATTATTATTATTATTATTATTATTATTGAAATAGAAAACTTTCAGATGATGGCCGGGCCCACACTCAGAACCACCAATTAGATACTTTTATACAATCAACATTAATAAAAAAAAAAAAAGGGAAATGAATGTGTAAACAGATCTTATGCAAGGGAAATGTTAACCACTCATCTCATTCTCCTTTTATTAAACTACAACTCTTATACCCATTCTACGGTCCAGATTTAAAGTATAATGTACTAACACGACATTAAATTTCACTCTTTCAATAATGATACTTTGCCTTCCAAAATTATTTTACTCCCGCTTAATATTAAATTTTGCTTCTTCTTTTTTTTACAAACACAAAAATTTACTTTTGTTAAAATAATTTTATCCTTTAAATTGATAAATGATAGTTATTAGTGTAAAGAACTTATTCCTAACTCTTCCTATTTTAAAATAAAAGTTATATTTTGATATCGTATTTTATCTTATTTTCATTTTACAACTCTCTTTAATAATTAAATACGGTATTTAATAATAAAAATAAATATAAACACAATTTTGAAATAAATAATAATATTTAAGTTTATTAAATGATAATACAAACAAACGATAGTAATACATCAATATTGTTTAATACCTTTTATAATTAGATTTTTCTTTCTCAAAACACGCCTATATTAAAAATTACTAATACATCAATATTATTGAATAAAAAATTTATATAAATTAAAATTTGGATATACTATAAAATATGATTTTAATTTATCTTTTACCATAAATAGTAAGGAGCACACAAGTTATATTTGAATGATTAAATTGATAAAATTCACCGAAATATACTTTTGCTATGCTAATATTAATAAAAGTTACATTGGATAATTGGACATATTTTATATATAAAATACTTAAGGTGAAAATGTTCTCTTTTAAAATGGTGAAAATTCTAAAAATAGACATTTATAAAAAAGTTAAATGAATAAATTATTTAGGGAGCCTGCTATTAAAATGTTTTGCATGTATTTTTTAAATATAGACCACAAAAGCTTCGTACTTGTTCTGTAGAATAAAGTGATAGACAAGTTTGTTTTTATATAAGATATTTTGATTTGGCAGAATAACTGTGTCATTATTATGTCATATGTCATAAGTAAGAATAAAAAAACATCAAATCTTAATTTATTTATTCATTTATACAAATCCAAAATATTACATTTTGTTTTGCAATTGCATCATTTGACAATTTATTAGTGTTCGGTAAACATCATTTTCATTTTGATCATTTATCATAATTTGGTTTCTTACAATAAAGTTTTAAAGGGACTGATAAACTGAATGAGAATTTTAGAAGTAAGTAGGGTTTTGTTTAACAAATTATTGTTTAATATATTTTGAACTGGGCACTCTTTGTGGATATATTAATCTAATGACCAAATCATGTTAAGTAATATAATAAATTTATATAACATTTCTTATGATAGATTATGAATTTGGTGAACTTTGCATACTTTTAGTTAAGAGATCAAAATTGATGTTTGAGCAAATCATTATTTGCATATTACTCCATTGAATTTGAAACATTGTATTATTAAAATACTTTTGAAATTATCCTTAAAAATTGGGTTCATTTTGTTGTTGAAGTTGATTTTTCTATATTTTCACTAAAGCTAAGGATATTCGTTTGAACGAAAATATGAGAGACTAAAATCTTAATTTTTGATATATTTTTCGTTAAAGTAAGAGATAGTTTGTTGAGAAAAATATAGAGTTAAAAATTACCTTACTTTCAGTTATATTTTTGCTTAAGCAAAAAGTAACATTACAACTCAACTTAATTTTTGTCTAATTCTCTTTTTAAGTGAATATATTTTTTCTTAAGTTATTTTTTTTTTCTTAAATTGATTTTATCTGAATATTTATTATAAATGCAAAATAAATATTAGGTTGTCTGTTTTACTGATTTGGAAGTTTATTCAAGCGAATTTTGTTATATAAAAATTATTATTGAAAAAATAAACTTATATGAACTTGTGATTAAATATTTGAAAAAATATGTAAATTATTGTTAGATTATAATATTAATTATTAATACATATGGTGTAATAAATATCACTTTATTTCACTAAATGTCTATGTCACATAAAATGACGGAAAAGTAAAAAGAAAAATTATTGTATTTTATGATATGCATAGACAATAAATTTAACTTTATAATTTTTTTAATTTATTTTTTAAATCTAAGTGTTAGATATTGAATTGAATATTAATATCTCATAAAAGATATTTAATATGTACCTTTCCAAATTGATATAGTTGTTGTTTCTTGAATTTTGAATGAACTTAAGTTGTTGTGATTTGATTAATTAAAATGTTACTTTTTACACACATTTTGTTTTGTTAAATTTTTTATTTCAATAGTTTATGTTATATTCTGTGCAATTATTTTCATAATAATCTATGTAAATCTTTTAGAAAAAAAAAATTAGGAAATTGTCTTTGGGTGACCAATTTGCTACGGTGGGCACCGAAATAATTTTGTTACGATTTATACTTACGCGGTAATATTATTTACTTTTTTTTTTTTACATCCAATTCCTATATTCCATTCACGAGCTTATCTGATATGAATATTTTTAGTCTTTAAGTTAGCATGTAATGACTTTCAATTCAATAGGGTAATTTAGTCATCTTACATGTTATTTTAAAATATAAAAACACTTTATCATTATAAATTTTAATTCTTACATTTAAATCTTAAAACCCATTTAATATAAAAACGTAAAGAAAAAACAAAACAAAAAGAATATTATCTATGGAAGTAATCACATTTATATAGATACTCTACATACAAAATAAATAAAACTTATCCGCAGTGAAGTGGACATCCAAAACAACTTATCCATTTCAATAAATTTTAAAAAAATATCCGAATTGATAAATTCTAAAAATAATGATTAAAAAATGCTCTCAAATTAAACTTAATTGATAAAAAAAAGTTGTTCATGGAAAAAATATTCCAANCTTTTTTTTTTTTACATCCAATTCCTATATTCCATTCACGAGCTTATCTGATATGAATATTTTTAGTCTTTAAGTTAGCATGTAATGACTTTCAATTCAATAGGGTAATTTAGTCATCTTACATGTTATTTTAAAATATAAAAACACTTTATCATTATAAATTTTAATTCTTACATTTAAATCTTAAAACCCATTTAATATAAAAACGTAAAGAAAAAACAAAACAAAAAGAATATTATCTATGGAAGTAATCACATTTATATAGATACTCTACATACAAAATAAATAAAACTTATCCGCAGTGAAGTGGACATCCAAAACAACTTATCCATTTCAATAAATTTTAAAAAAATATCCGAATTGATAAATTCTAAAAATAATGATTAAAAAATGCTCTCAAATTAAACTTAATTGATAAAAAAAAGTTGTTCATGGAAAAAATATTCCAATGTTTTAAAACTGATTTAATTTCCTACATTTCCAATCATTGTAAAGTTAAGATTTTATTGCTCATTTGGTATTTAATTTCTTAGAAATGTTTCGTTATTATTTTTTGTTTAGTACATATTTCTTTTATTATAAATAAAGTATCATGTGTATATTTTTTCTATTATATTTAACATAAGAGTATGATTTTACTATATTCAACATGGTATATAAAGTCTAAGGATATTTTAAGATTTTTTTCTGTCGCCTCTGCCACTGCACTTGTTGATACTCGTGGTGGCGGTGTCTATCACCGCTGTCGACGATACCACAATCAATCTATATTGTTAAGGGCACTGCAGTCTACCGTCGATGTCAGCAACGATGACATCTATCGAACGAGGTCGCTATCTGTTGTCGTCACCGTGTGTTTGAGTACCTCAATTATACTTTCTAAATTTCAATTCTTTATGTTTTGTCCAACGTCGTTTCTTGTTAAGGAGTATGTTTCTATGTCTGTTGATGAATAAATGAGACATTCTTTTGAAGAGCCAAATATTTCATCTTCGCGGTTTGTCTTCAATGTTTCACTTTTTGTCATCAATGCATTGTTATTTTCACCGTTTACCATGAGGGAAAGTATGTTTTTATGTGATCCAATGTAGTTCCTGAAGTCTATCGCTATTCGTCACAACAGGTCTCATTCATTACCGATGACAATCTAGTCCCTATAATTTATTATTGTTCACCACTAGAAGCCTGTATCAATTGTTGATAATAACTTAATCTGTCGTAAATTATCGTTTTCAAATAATGATAAAACAATATTGTTTGTCATCTGTTATGATAATAGTATCTTTTGTCAAAGTCATATTAGTTAAAATTTCACTATTATCCACTATAATCAAAATTATCTTTATCTTTCATTTCTATTTTTTATATTTTTTATTATTATTATAAATAGAGTAACCTACCTTTATATTTAAACGGATCCTAGTATGATACATAATTTTTGTTATATTGAACAAATTCGATACTAAAATTATTTATTTAAATTAAAAAATAAACTATTTTTATTGGATAACAATACTTTTATAATATTTTATTAACAACATTTTAATAATATATACTTATCATTCATTGGTCCAAAATTACAACACAATTAATAATAATAATCATAAACTCTAACGTAGACCGATCACATAATAACACGTAAATAATATTAAAATATTGTCAAAATAATGTTATTAAAGTATTATTATCCATTTTTCTTAACCATCTCAATTTTGATAAAACATTCTTGATCTGTTTTAAGAAATTTAATGAAAATAAACCATTGTATTAATTTTCTACAAAAAAACTAAATTGTATCACTGTACACAAATTTTGATTAAAAATAAAAAAAAATTGGAGAATCAATTTAATATTTTTAGACTAGACGAAATAAGTAATTAAACGTAAAATCAACTGGTGTTGATTGATGAAATTAATGTTAGGATGAAGGGTAAAAACCATTAATTATAAATGTGATGTGAGTTAAGATTAAAAAAGGTATAATTATGTGAGTAAACAAAGTATTGGAATAGGGAGGATGAAAAAAAGAAAAAAAGAAGAAGAAAGAATTGAAATGGTAAAGTGGGTACAGGGAAGGTTGAAGAAGGAGGAATAATTGGTATTATTGTATAGATGTAAAGGGAAAAGGTGGAATGGAATAAATAAGAAGAGAGAATGGAAGTGAAGAAGAAGAAGAGATGAGAATGGTTGAAAGTGAGAGAGAGTAAGATGCAATTCCACTGCTTTCATTCTCACCACAAACTGACACTTCCACTTCAACAAGGTCACTCTCACATCTTCTTTACCATTATCTTTTTTCCTCTCTCCTCTCTCCATCCATCTCTCTTCCCTTTTCCCTTTCCGATTAGATCTGATCCAACTCTTCCTCATCAATGGCCTCCGCTAGCCTCGGAACTGGTGGGGTCGGCAGTTCCAGGTCCGTTAACGCTGCCTTCAGGGGTTCTTCCAGTTCCGTCGATTGGCTTGGCAGAGAGATGCTCGAGATGAGATTGAGAGACCACGACGAAGACAGGGTCTGTTCACTGTTACCCTTTTTCATCTTTTTTTTTTCATTTTTTTTTAATTCAAGAAGCACCATCTCTCAATTCATCTTTTTCCTGTTCCATTCTCTTCTTCTTTAACCACTATCAAAAGTGCTCGGGACACAAACACAAGTTTTGAAACCACCTTCTCCCGAAATTTTAATTTTTTTTCCTACCGTTTTTGTTGTTTCTGTTTCAGTAGGTTTCAATTGCCCTTGGTTTATATTATGCAGGATAGTGAGCCTGACATCATCGATGGTGTGGGTGCTGAGACCGGGCACGTGATAAGAACCAGTATCGGTGGCCGAAATGGTCAATCTAAGCAGGTAAAAAAATAAATTACGGGTCATTTGGTGTTTGAGAATTCTCGAATTCTCGAGGTTCTGGAATCATGGTTGAACTGTTGACAACTGGCGAGTTCTTTCTGACAAGTTCTTTGTTTGAGTTGACAGAATGTCAGTTATATTGCAGAACACGTGGTTGGAACAGGCTCTTTTGGTGTTGTTTTTCAGGCGAGACATACCAACATAGTTTGGTTTTGATATCTTTTGTGAACCTGTGCTGTCCACGTATGACATTCTGATACCTTTTTCATTTTATCAATGCTTTTTTCAGGCAAAATGTAGAGAAACGGGAGAGATTGTAGCCATCAAGAAGGTTCTCCAGGACAAGCGCTACAAGAATAGAGAGTTACAGATTATGCAAATGCTGGATCATCCAAATATTGTTGCCCTACGACATTGTTTCTTCTCAACAACTGACAAAGAAGAAGTTTACTTGAATCTTGTCCTTGAATATGTTCCTGAAACCGTGAATCGTATCGCAAGGAGCTACAGCAGGATTAACCAGCGAATGCCTTTGATATATGTAAAGCTCTATACCTACCAGGTATGTGATTGCTTGCTTCCTGTTAGATCTGGAAATGAAAAACTGGAAACTCATATAATAATAGCAAGAGGCAATCCCCAGGGTATTTCGATTATAAACATCGTACATGTGTTAAATGTTAATAGTCTCATCATATTAATAGCTCATGAAGTTCTAACTCGCCCCTTTGGTTGTTTTTCTTAAACTTTCATGTTAAAGTTCCCCATCTTTAGCTATGTGTGATGTGAATATTTTGAGTTCCAGTTTGACCTATGGATTTCTTTTTCAAAGGAATTGTTAAAAAAGGAAAAAATAGTGGATATTGCTTTTTGTGCATGAGAAACAGACTTGCAGAACGAAAGTGAGGGATCGTGTCATTTACACATTCTAAATCCTTATTCCTTTCTTGCCCATTTATATCTTTATTTCTTCTTTTCTCTGGTTTTGTCTGCAGATTTGCAGGGCACTTGCTTATATACATAACTGCATTGGTATATGTCACCGTGACATCAAACCTCAGAACCTACTTGTAAGATAATTCTGAGTTACGGATTATTTGTTGTGTGGAACTTATTTTGTATACAGTATTTCTCTCATTTCTATGATATTATTTATTTTTAGCATTCTTATATCTGATATAAATCTACACTGAAAAAGGAAGTAGGAAGCACTAGTGAACTCCAATTAATATTTTGTGATCAACAACAATCAAGTCTTTTTCCCTTTAGGTATGGTTGACCACATGAACCAAGTGATGTCATTATGTTCTATCATAAATCATATACAAAAACAAAACATTGAACTCTAAATCCTTTTTAATGGTTTCAACTATAGCTTTTCTCAATCTCCCTTTGTCTAACACATTAACGATTGAATTGCCTTTTATCCAGCAGTATACTCTCCCAACTAGGGCTTCTACATGTCTTCTCCACACATGTTTACGCATCCCTCTTTCAATTAGTATGTTATGTTCTCAAGCAAATAATCACTCGGCTTATTCTGTTCATTTTAATTTTATTATTCTTGAAATGCATGCCTGACTGCTTGGTCCCACATCCTCCCACGTCTCTGCATGTGCGAATAAAGGTGATTCTATATTGTTAAATGTAGTCTGCTTTAATCAGTTGATGATGTCTGAATTTTCCTTTAATTTGCATTGAAGTTGATGGTTTTGTGAATGCTGGTCGTACTTTATAATTGTGTGGAAGCGCAGTCTTCATATTACTAATAACATGTCCTAACCAATTGGTCAAAGAAATTCAGTACCATGTTATGTCCAACCTCCTAAAGCTCGAGCTATTAAGTTAGAGAGGCACAAGCTTGATTTTGCTAATAACATGTCCTAATCACTTAGTCAAAGAGATTCAGTACCATGTTCTGGTCCAACTTCCTAAAAGCTTGAGCTATTAAGTTAGAGAGGTTGAAGCTGCACGGCAACAATGGCTTTATTTTACCAACACTGTGTTAAATCTTTATGCGAAAGTCTTGTTTCATTGTTTTTCGGTTAGAATCATGTAGTAGTGATTATTTGGATTGTCAGACTTTAACTTTTTGTTAAAAAAAAATTAATATCTAGATCTTTTGGAATAAATTCTTATATAATGTGAAAGATAAGTGAAGCTTTTATAACCATTTAAGACTATGGCTTAGCAGCCTACCTGAAAGATTATAGAGTTTGTAGCAAATATACTTGTATGCCATCTGTTACTATTTGTTTGACTCAAATGTATGTCATGTCAGGTGAATCCGCATACTCATCAGCTGAAACTATGTGATTTTGGTAGTGCAAAAGTGTTGGTAAGATATTGATTTAAGTGCACTGTTGGTTGATGGAAGCTACTGTTTTTTGTTCTTGAGTTTCATCCATATTCTTCTAATACATCCAGGTAAAAGGAGAACCAAACGTTTCTTACATCTGTTCAAGATACTACCGTGCTCCGGAACTTATATTTGGGGCCACCGAATATACAACTGCCATAGACATATGGTCTACTGGTTGCGTAATGGCTGAATTACTCCTTGGACAGGTAATGTAGTTCTTGAAAAATTGTGGCTACATTTTTCTCATTTCATCATTTATCTGTTTCATTGTGTTTTTCCTGAAGTTCAAGTTGGTTTGCAGCCATTGTTTCCTGGAGAGAGTGGAGTTGATCAGCTAGTTGAAATCATCAAGGTAAGAATTTACCTTATGGTTTTCAATTAATCTGGATTTTGCTATCCTAGATTGTGAATATATTTTTTAGATGTTATATGCACAATATATTCAGTTTGGTCCACCAGAAACGGTATATGTCCTGAGGATTTCTACATTTTCTCTGCATCCTGGCTCAAGGAAAGGAATGTATTTATTTTCTTTAGAGCAACGATTGCAGTCTTAAATGTACAAATATTCTGCTACGCTTGATCTTCTTGTCTTGGTTTGAGAGAAATATACAAAACAAAAAGTAAATTTTCCTTTACTTGTACATTTTTGTAATTGAAAGTTCTCAAGTTCTTTCATTGTTCTGGTATAAAGTTTTATCGTTCACTATTCTCACAATAGAGTCATGAACAATTACATTTAATTGTTTCTATTTCAGGTTTTGGGAACTCCAACTAGGGAGGAGATAAAGTGCATGAACCCTAATTATACTGAGTTTAAGTTTCCACAGATAAAACCTCATCCATGGCACAAGGTTCTTTCTCTCATCTTCTTTCTTGCATTCTGTAACTTCCCATGACTGTAGTAATTCAGGATTTAGGTTAATTTCCTTTGCTAATTCATTGCCTAGAACAGTGCATTTTAATCACTGTTGAACTTGTACCATGCTGATACTATGCACGTCATAAACGATATGTGTGTCGATGTGGTCCATTTGATGGTATTTGCATGCTTTTCCTTGTGGGGACTCTAAGCAACTGGTATAGTTGAGTAATTGAGTTGCTAAAATTACTCTATGGGAGGGTGATGAATTCCACATTACCATCCGGTATTTTGAATATAGTTTATTCCTACAAGTACGATATTTCACAGGGAAAATGGGAACCGAGTGTTTCATATAAACGAGAAGTAGAATCCTTTTGATACTTGTATTATCCCAACACCATTTTTCAAAGTAATAGTATTATGAAAAATCATTATACTGTTGTGCATTTTTTGGGGTGGGGGTTCTTTGTGCAAGTATTTCAATATGATATTATTATAATGTAGCAGAATTTCGTGTTTTTCCCTCACAAGCAGTAGAAACTACATTTTCTTTTAATTTAGTTTTTTTCCCACTTTCTAGTTGTAGTTTAATTGTAGTTGTTGCAGGTTGATATAAATGGTTTTGGTTGTAAGTTTTTGGGCATTAAAAAGAGTTGAATATAGATCAAGGAGTCAGCCTTTTTCTGGGTTTGGTTTGTCTGCCACACTGGATATGCATGAGACTGGATTAGTGCATTAGTACTGATAGTTGTAGGTAGATAGGACCGTACGTCGTCAAAAGTTAAATTGTAATGGGCTACATTTTTAAAACATGGTCCCAGTTTCTCAATGGTTAGCGAGGGATTGAATCAATGTTATATATCAGTTCCTCTAATGTATGACATTGATTAATATTTGTGTGCACGCGTGAAGCTATTTAATTTGAGCATATGCAAAGTATTAGTAAAACGGGTGTGAATGAGAGATTTACAATGATATTATCATGATTCAATAGGTCTTTCAGAAACGTTTACCCCCAGAAGCAGTGGATCTTGTCTGTAGGTTCTTTCAGTACTCTCCCAATTTGAGATGCACTGCGGTAAGTTGAATGTCTGCAATGTTTTTATAATTTACTTTTCTCTGTTGTAAAATTGTTTGACTATTATGATGTTATGGCACTGCTGCAGTTGGAGGCTTGCATTCATCCCTTTTTTGATGAATTGAGGGACCCGAACACCCGTCTTCCTAATGGTCGACCACTTCCTCCACTTTTCAATTTTAAATCTCAGGGTGAGTTTAATTAGCTCCCTCAATCTAATAATGATGTTTCTTTGAATTAGCATAGTATGGGTTTTAGTCTTATGCTTTGGGATCTCGGGGTTACAAAGCAAATTCTGTTATATTATTTTCGTTAATTTTCTGCTTGTTCATTTATGCAGAACTTTCTGGCATACCCCCTGATGTCATCAATCTTCTTATTCCAGAGCATGCGCGTAAACAGAACTTATTTATGGCTTTGCACACTTAGCTATTTTACTCTCTAAGTTGTCGTCATTTTCTAGCAGCCTGTAAATTATCTGGTGCATCTGAGAAAAACTCCACAGAAAGAGTTCTTAGAATTATATTTTATTATATATAATATAATATATAACGTTTTTTTTTTCTTTTTGAAATTTTATTGTCAAAAGGAGTTGTTTTTCTATTCTGGTTGAGGAGACGTTTTCATGTATATTTATGTCATACGTGTGCCACTGCTTATTCGAAGCCCTCTCTCTTTTTTTCTTTTTTCTTTTTATAAAAAAAAAGGATGATAGAATAAAGAAAACAGTTCGACAAGTAGTGGAAGATGATGAATAATCCCTCATCTGCTTCTAAGAGTAATTGGCAAAGGTCAGGCAAAGTAGAAATAGGAAATAAGAGAAAGAAATTGAGTAGAAAAGAAAAACAAAACAGAGAACAATATGCTCTGTAATAGGAACAGATATTGACACGCTTGAATGATGTTTGATCAAAGGAAAAAACTTGATGTTCTCCACACATTTTAGATTCGAAATTCACACACAGAAAGATGTTATGGGGGCTTAATACAAAATACAAACTAATTCATCCACTTGCAGGATTCGTGGTGATTTTTTATCATCATATTTCCTAAATAACTTTTCCCAATCTTGTATATATCTATGATATACTCTTAGCAATAAAAGTATTTTATCATAACCTAATATTTGAAAAGCAAAATCATACACTTTTACATTTGTTTCACTCTAAAACTCAGAACAATACGTTAATATAAAAATTATCACAAAAAGTTCATTAGTTCAAGTAAAGACAATAAATATTTTTAAAAAAAATCTCTACTAAAAACTGAGAACATCAAACTCCTAAAAATATAGAGATCGTAAGCAATATAGAAAGATAGTTAGTATAAATATATTATATACATCTTTTATCACATCAAACTTATTGTATGTTCATATAAACAGAACCACAAACTATATTACAACAAAGTTAGCACATCAGTAACTAAATTAATATTTAATCACACAAATCTTAGTTAAAAAAAATACAATTATTTTAAAATATTTAAACCGTTAAAGTCCAAAACAATGTAAGACCTACGAATAGTATTAAAAAACAGTTAGCACCTAAACTCGCAAAATCAGGTTAATATAAAGAGGACAATGAATTACCACATTAACTTCTGACTGGATATAACACTATAAATATTGGAAAAAAAACTTATACCTTAAATTTTTTAACCATTGAATTAAAAAATGAAAATGAAAAATATATTCGAAAATATGATCGAATAATAAACTTAGAAGAGAAGATTTGTAACAAAAAAAAAAAAATGAAATAGTAGTAGAGTGTTGTAGTAGGTTGTAGCGATTGTTTGTTACGATGGTTCTAGAATAAGAACACGTGGCCTCACAGAGGACGTAACATAACCCTCATCCTCTCCCAAAACCCTCCTTCTTATTTATTCTTCATCAGCCCTTCTTCTTGGGTGGACTCTCCAACCTCACACTTACCTTTTTCATTTTCAATCTCTCTCTTTCTCCGTCCAATTATCAGATTAGGGTTTCGCCATGGCTTGCTCAAGCGCTCAAATACATGGTCTTGGAACCCCCTCCTTCGCCTCTTCCCGAACCCTATTTTTGGGTCAGAGGCTAAACACCAAGGCCTTTATCAAGGTCAAGAGTAAACCCAGGAGGCACGTTCTCCGTGTCGTCAATGAGAAGGTCGTCGGCATCGACCTTGGAACTACTAATTCCGCGGTAGCCGCCATGGAAGGCGGGAAACCCACTATTATCACCAACGCCGAGGGCCAAAGAACTACCCCCTCAGTTGTCGCATACACTAAGAATGGCGACAGACTCGTCGGCCAAATCGCCAAGCGTCAGGCCGTCGTTAACCCGGAGAACACTTTCTTCTCCGTCAAGAGGTTCATTGGCAGGAAGATGTCCGAGGTGGACGAGGAGTCCAAGCAGGTCTCATACAGAGTCATCAGAGATGACAACGGCAACGTCAAACTCGACTGCCCCGCCATTGGTAAACAGTTCGCCGCCGAGGAAATTTCTGCCCAGGTCACCTTTCTCTTTCTTTCCTTTCTATTTTCTCATATTCAGTGTTACTTGCCGGGTTGTTGTGATATTGATACCCACTTGTGCGCTGTGTAGGTCTTGAGGAAGCTTGTGGACGATGCTTCCAAGTTTTTGAACGATAAAGTGACCAAGGCTGTTGTCACTGTCCCTGCTTATTTTAATGACTCGCAAAGGACTGCTACCAAGGATGCCGGTAGGATTGCTGGTCTAGAGGTTCTTAGGATTATCAACGAACCCACTGCTGCATCCTTGGCCTATGGCTTCGAAAGGAAAAACAATGAAACTATCTTAGTCTTTGACCTTGGAGGTGGTACCTTTGATGTCTCGGTGCTTGAGGTTGGCGACGGAGTGTTTGAGGTGCTGTCTACTTCTGGGGACACACATCTTGGTGGTGATGACTTTGATAAGGTTGTCCTTGTTTCTGATCTGAGAATTGTAGAAAATTTTGTTAATTGTGGTTTGCTGACTGACTGTTTTCTGTTGCGTCTTTTTTTGGCTATAGAGAATTGTTGACTGGTTGGCTTCCAATTTCAAGAAAGATGAAGGCATAGACCTTCTAAAAGACAAACAAGCTCTTCAGCGTCTCACCGAGACAGCAGAGAAAGCTAAAATGGATCTCTCATCATTGAGTCAAACTAACATAAGGTGTTTACCTTTCTCGTTTTGTCTGACATCTACTACAGACGTTCTTGTATTCTTTTTCATTGCATTTTATGACTTCTTGTGCTAATTAAGCAAACCACTGAGATATTGTGCCTATTTTTCAGTTTACCATTCATTACTGCTACAGCAGATGGTCCCAAACATATCGAGACAACTCTTACAAGGGCTAAATTCGAGGAATTGAGTTCAGATCTTCTTGACAGGTAACGATAGGTTTGAAATGCTTTGAATTTGAATGGATGATAAACATAAGATTTTTGCTGTTTTCACTAAAAGCACTCAGTTTTAATGGATGCCAAGCATAAGATTTTCCTGCTTTCACTAAAGCGGAACAAAATGGTACAAGCTGTCTAACCATGGTTGTACTTGTATGAATTGTGTTTCAGGCTAAGGACACCAGTTGAAAACTCATTGAGGGATGCAAAACTCTCATTTAAGGATCTTGATGAGGTTATCCTTGTGGGTGGGTCAACCCGTATTCCAGCCGTTCAGGAGCTTGTAAAGAAGTTGACTGGCAAGGACCCGAATGTCACTGTCAATCCTGATGAAGTGGTTGCCCTTGGAGCTGCAGTTCAGGTGACATTTAGCTATAATCTTTGTAGAATCCCTTAATTTGAAGGGAACGAGGAGGGGGACAGAGAATGTCTCTATGCTTTGTAGAGTCTTTAGCAATTTTTTATTTTCATACTAGTATTCTATTATCATTGACCATTTTTTTCCCTAATTTGTGCTTTTAGGCTGGTGTGTTGGCTGGAGACGTCAGCGACATTGTACTATTGGATGTCACTCCATTATCTTTGGGTCTGGAAACTCTAGGTGGTGTGATGACAAAAATTATCCCTAGAAACACCACTCTTCCAACATCGAAGTCCGAGGTTTTCTCTACCGCTGCCGATGGACAGACCAGTGTAGAGATCAATGTTCTCCAAGGGGAAAGAGAATTTGTTCGAGACAATAAGTCACTTGGTAGCTTCCGTCTGGATGGTATTCCCCCTGCACCTCGGGGAGTTCCTCAGATCGAGGTGAAGTTTGATATTGATGCCAATGGCATTCTATCGGTCGCCGCGATTGACAAAGGCACGGGGAAGAAGCAAGATATTACCATTACTGGTGCTAGCACCTTACCTTCATATGAGGTATCCACTATAGTTGACAGTCTTGTATAGCCTTTGCATATTGTGTTTGTTTTTGTTGCCAGGTGCTTCTTTTGTATTAATTATATGAAAGAAACGCCAATTTTATGATTATGGGAGGGGGTTTAGAGGTGGGAATGCTTACTGCTGTGTGCGGAATGAAATACAGGTGGAGAGAATGGTGAAGGAAGCTGAGAAATTTTCAAAGGAAGACAAAGAGAAGAGGGACGCTATTGACACTAAGAATCAGGCAGATTCTGTGGTGTACCAGACAGAGAAACAATTGAAAGAGCTTGGAGACAAGGTCCCTGGACCTGTGAAAGAGAAGGTTGAAGCAAAACTAGGGGAGCTTAAAGACGCAATTTCTGGGGGTTCGACACAAGCTATTAAGGATGCCATGGCTGCCCTCAATCAGGAAGTTATGCAGCTTGGTCAGTCCCTTTACAACCAGCCAGGAGCTCCTGGCACAGGAGGCCCTACTCCCCCACCTGGTGCCGATGCTGGCCCCTCAGAATCTTCCGGCAAGGGACCGGACGGTGATGTCATAGATGCTGATTTCACCGACTCAAAATGAAACTAGTTACCTATAGAGTTTATTGTTAGTATTTCCCCCCAAATTCTTAATGATTTTTGTCAATGGAGAGTGGGTGCGTATTTCCTCTAAAAAATTAGACACGGATTTTGTAGGTGCTCATTGATGCTCGCGTACACTGGAATTTTGTCTTTAATATATTTTTTGTTATTTGTTAAGGATTATTTGTTTATTACGTTCGGTTTATTTTATTTTTCCCAGTTTTACCGACTATAATTGTGTTTTGGCTCGATTGCATAATTAGTTGTAGGAGTTCCCGATCTCGAGCGACGTTGTTGGTTTCTCATCTGTGTCGCACTGCTCTTTGTCGGAAATATTTATGCTCCGGGATATAGTAATCTATCATCTATGAAGCTGGTATGAAGTTGGCAGGACAAGGCAATGGCTGATTATTTAAAGTCCAGTTGCCTAGAAATATAGTAATCTACGTAAATTATCAGGTTATCTTTCTAAATGTTGTAATGTATTAGCAGGTGAGATATTATTGTCTAAAACTGTGGTCAAAAGTAAGAATTTTCAATTTGTGTACGCCTTACTTTACTTGATTCTATAGAAATGTTGAAGGAACAAACGCACTTCAAATTAAAATGCGGACAGAGAAAGTTGAAGGTCCCGAACTTGGACAGTTGTTACACCGAATTAAATAATGCTGCAGGATTCAGGTTCTTCGCACGCCCATCATCGTTGAAGTCTCAAAAAGTTGAGGTTTTCCAATGCTGACTCGCCTCCGTGCTCACGGGCCCATATAATTTACTATATTTTTTTAGCTTTTCGCTTCAGCTGTATAATATCCGGAATGCATATCTGATTTGAGGTTCTCCGAGGGTTATCTGCACTAGGGACAAATTATAAACTAGCAACAAAATATTGACTGTTAAATTAGTTGAAAAACATAAAAGATGAAAGAGTAGTTATGATAAGATACGAATAGTGTAGAAGGAAACAAAAAAAGAGAGAGAATTTTTAAAGTCAAACATGATATAAACATATATTTAAAATGTTAATCCTACATTTTACATACTTGAGTCTAGAAAGGTTGCAAGTTAGTTAATAAACGAGAAGATGTGTTAAAAATGCTGTGTTTGTAGTTTTTATGATAAGAATTTGGAAAACAAAAAGGAGGAGGAGAATTTAGTAGTGATTGATACGGTGTGCCAATTTACAAAAGTTGGGGTATATATATATATATATATATACAGAGATGGGGAAGGAGGGGTGGGGGTTAGGGTTACTCCCATATAGATTTTCTTCTGGGACTTCTGGGGATGTTATGAAGGGCATTCCCATAAGTTGCAGAGTCATCAGGGTAGCCGTAGGGTCCTAGTCCTCTGGGGGGTTGTCTGGGGTTTGAGTGGTGGTGGTTGAAGGAGGCACCCCTTCCACCAAGTCTTGTTATTTGAGGATCTTGGGGGGGTCTAGTGGTAGAGAAAGATGGATAGTTGTGAAAAGGGAGATGGGAATGTTGGTGGTAATGAGCTTGCTGATCCATGTTGGAGAGGCTGGGAGAGCTTCGCACTCTCTGCATCTGCATCGCACTGGATATGGATATCGAATTGCCAAAGCGAGGGGAGTACTGATCCCCTGCATCTGGTGAGATTGATTTCGGGGAAGAACACGCAGAGCCCCTGGTCGTGGCCTTAGGGCTTGTTCTCAGGATCCCATTCACGGCGTCGATGTAACGTTGCTCCAATGGATAGGTTTCCGACGCAGCCAAACACATCTTGTTAGAGGGAAAGAGGAATGCACGGAGCAATCCTATGTGGTGGCGGTCGTGCTCCTGGATCATGTGCTTCACATCTTCCTCCGTCCTAACAGACACCAACGCGTCCAGATCTTCGGGGACAAGCTGGTACTTGAGCACCACCTCCCCCTCCACCATGCTCCCCACCTTCTTCATCAACTCTGGAATCATCAATTCACGCAATGCAAAACAATTCAATTCTATTCTATTCAATTCAATTCAAATTAAGCTCAATTCAATCCTTCAAATCGAAGGCACGGGTACCGGAGAAGGTCACGTCACGAGGCACTGAAACCACCCGAGTCTCGCCGCCGACGTACCTTAGAATCCCATCGGAGGGTCGTGGAAGGACCTTGCCGGCGTAGCTGCAGAGGAACTTTACTTTATTTTTTGGCGAGTCGTCTCCCATGGTTTTTTCATTGCAAATGCATCGATTGCAGTGAAAAGTAAGAGATTTTATATTTCCCTATCCAATTCAAATATCTCTCCTTTCAATCTCAACAACACACAAACTTCCACTATTCCCGCTTCTTATTTTTACACCTTTTATCCATTCTCTATCAACTAATTCTTTCTATTATATTTATTACCTTTATATATCTTAACCAAAACTTGAATAATTCGTCATATCGTCTCACAAATTTATCTATTCTTGAGATCAAGCAATTTAGATGGTTAAAAGTCTCACATTGAATTCCTATTATTGATCTTTTAATAATGCTCACATCACCATCACCACCACGCAATGCCGTGTCTGAAACCTCTTGGACCAACCCCTTTTATATTTAGCGTTTTATAATCAATTCATTCTCAATTTTTACTCTATGAAAAGTACTCCAACTAGTATGTATGAAAAATAAAATAGTCGTCGCTAATTTTGTTATATTTACAGTCAACTATAAACATTTGTTTTATCGTTAAAAATAAATCAATTGTTATTGATTGTTATATTTACAGTTAACTATAAACGTTCATATTAACAGTAAATAATTGGCTGGTAAAAGAACCAAGTGAACGAAGAAGAAAAAACATTTTGTGGGACTGGACTTAATTATGTACGATGCTTGGAACTTAAATTATTCTGGCAATGAATAATTTGACTGCTACTGTGATTCTATCTTTGAATCTTGGTTATGAAACAAGAAAAGTGATGACACCAAAATTCAAACTTTTTTCATTGTATGGAACTTTTATACCCTTTTACGTAGAGCAACAGAACTTCATATTGGGTTTTCTCAGAGCAGATAAAAAGATCTACTTTTGCAATTTGAAGATCTCGACAAGGTATGATAAAATGTAAATAAATAAACTGACAAAGGTGTGATGTCACTCTGGTCTGAAGTGAAGAGAGGTGAAAAGGAATGGAAGACTAGAATGGGAATCGAAGAAGGCGCTTACATGCTTTGAGGATCTTAATCTTCATCCTCACTCCCTTATCCTCCTTGGATCTTGCTGTACCCTCAACTTCATCATCGTCATCATCTTCAATCGGCGATGCTATTGCTGTGTCATGGATCCTGCAGTACCTCTCTGAAACCGATGAAGATCTTCCCATTGAGAATGCCCTTTTCATTGTAACCTCAAACGCCCCTGAAGCAGAAGAAAAACTGGTTGAAACAGAAGCACTCCTACCCAGTATCACTCCGAATATCTCTCCCTTCCCATCTTCCACCCTCCTCGGACTCTCGCTGGTTGTTGTTGGTGGTGCTTTTTGGGTTTGAGGAAATGGAGTGGTAGCATGATCCATGGATCTTGCTTTGTGGGTAGTCTCACTACCAATCCTGCCATACCCATTCCTCATGTTTTTGGTCACTAGCTGTGGGCAGCAGAGAGACAGAGTGACAGAGAGGGTAATATGATATCATGTCATATGTATGTGTAGATGACTAAATAAAATGAATGTGCAGAGGTAGCAGTACATGTGAAATAATACGTTTGACAGTAAAATCCATCACCATCTTTTACTGCTGCAACATAATACCTTTGCATATTTTGGGTAAAAGTACTAATGCATTCATTAAGCTTCGGTCTTACTATATTTGTTCAGTACTGTCACTGCTTCAATAGTCTTACTTTTTTTACTGTGTTTGAACTTGATATTTTATCTTAGAGTATTCAACCACACATTTTTTACCAGAACTAGTGCATTTTTTTACTTTCGTGATTTTCGTTGAATATTATCTACAAAATAGTGAAAAAAAGTTTGATTAAAAAAATATGATTACTCTTCAAAAACAGTTGAATATGCAGCAAAGATAATAATTTGCAAATTATAGTTTGCAGCGAAAAGTGGGGAATGAGAAAGTAGAATGAATGTTTGGAGATAATGGGCGTAAAGTTTGTAAAAATCGTCAATGAATGCTATTATTGCTTTCACTCTTTCTCATTCAATAGTCAATAGTTTTAAAATAATTAATAATTACTTAAAATGTTAGTCTACCTCTGTTCCGGTTTCCATTCCTCTCTCTCCTCCGCTTTCGTGTGTGTGTCTCTCTCTACATCCTATCCACCATTCCAAGAATCCAACTTTCACTTTAGGGTTTTGAAATTCCAGCTACAAGCCACGCGCTGCTTAGCCTGATCGCTGATTGGCTATTGGGCGGCGGCCTCCATTTCCACGGCTGGAGAGAAACTGTGAGGAGCTCCTTTTGCACCGTAATTATGTAATGTTTAAGCACCGAATTTGGCTTAATTACAAGTTTTACTAAGAATGCGTTTCGTTAAGTACGTGCTGAGCTCTGGGGGCTGGTGGGGCATTCAATTCCTGAATTGCAGCCTAGCTTTTTATTTGTGGGGCACTGTATAGAGAGTTCACCGGGTTATCATGAATCGTTGCGGCAAAAACTATATTATTGTTACTTTTTAATTTCCTTTTTCGGCCGAGCTTAAGGAGTAAATGCTTTACTAGTTTTGCACCACTCTGAACATTTTCTCCTTTTGTCGGTTTCGAGATGGATCTTGAGTTTTTGTTTTTTACTTAGTTGCGCGAGTAATCATTTATAGTTTGCGTTTGTATGCATGGTTTGTGTTTTAGAAGGTGACTCGATTTATCGTGTTAGCGAAACTCCTAATTTCTGAGTTAAGAGTGCTGAACTGTGGAATTTGGTTCCATTTCAGGGAAGAGAAATGATATGCTAAGATATGGCACTTAAAGTTCCCGCTCATGTAGCTGCTGAGATTGCAATTGGGTCCATCGGTCGTGGTTATGATATATCCCTTGATATAAGGCTTAAATATTGTAAAGGAGATTCCGTAAATTCACGTTTGATTGAGATAGATGAAAGTTATGTCAGAGAGGTGGTACTACCCGATGGAGTTTCAATACCAAATGTTTCCAAATCAATTAAATGTGATAAAGGGGAACGCACTCGGTTCAGGTCTGATGTTCTGTCTTTTCAACAGGTAAAGTTTTCTGTTTTACTTCTGGAGATGAAATGAATTCTGAAATCATGTTTTGTTTGATGAAAATTTTGGCCGTTACTTAGAAATAAATTACGAGTATTTTTGTGCATCATTTTTCCCATTTCCTTTCAAGTTAGTGTTTTGCTCATGAACTACCCATTGGAATGCACTTTTTAGTAGATGATAGATGGAATGCGTATGAAGGTCGTACTCTAGCCTCATATTTCCAAAGTGAACAGGTGTTTGTCATCATTACTGTCAAAACTTTACTTTTATGTGTTTGAAACCATGATGCACAATGAACTTTGTTTTCAGTATGATGTTTCCTGGTTTAAAGCCAACGAGGGATTGGCTCAACTGGTAAGATCTGTTTGACTGATTGCTGTGGGTAGTCTTTCCTTGGTAGGTTATATGTAAATAACCCTTATAAGCTATTGCAAAAGCATATGACATGCCCTGACCGCTTAGTGTGTTATGTGTATCACTAAGTAGCCAAACCCTCTTCAAATTATGAACCAGTTGGTAGGTTTCTTAAGGCTTTTGATCTTTGGATAATTACGCTTCTAAAGGCTTTTGATCTTTGAAGGGACATAACAAAATATTTCTTTTGTTATAATCTTTGACTTTCTTTTTGTCTGCATTTTAAGTTTTAAGCAACACATGCATCATCTCCTGTTCAGTGGCTGTTTACTTTTGAATGTTTTCAGATGTCGGAGCAGTTCAATCAGGAGTTATCTTTGACAGGCAAAATTCCATCAGGGCTTTTCAATACAATGTTTGAATTTTCTGGTAGTTGGCAGAGAGATGCAGCCCTTACGAAGTCCCTTGCTTTTGATGGGGTGTTAATTACACTCTATACTGTTGCACTGGAGAAGTCTCAAATGGTCCTCTGTGACCACGTTAAGAAAGCTGTGCCATCATCGTGGGACCCACCTGCTTTAGCAAGGTGAATTGAGTTTTGTTATTGTAATCTTGACCAAATGGTGAAATTATTTCTGACTCCTTGTCAAATGAAATATCATCATCCTCTAAGTTCTAGTTTTGACATCTTGGTCAGCTCTTCGAACTATGGATGGCCTCTGATCTCTAGCTTCATAATGATTAAGGTTCTGTGGGCCTTAAGCTGATTCATTATAGCAAAAAGATAGAAATGACCTTTAATGATAAATGAATAATATGTGGAAGTAGTTCTCCGATATATTTCTGTTGTTTTATTTATGCCCCAATATTATATATTTTGCCATTTCTATTTTCAACCTTGTACGATAAGCAGATGAAATTCTGGGAATGGCTGCATAAATGAGGTGAATTGTAAAATCACATTCATGTTATTATGCAGTCGCATATCTGAATATTCTTTAAAAAAATTCAATTTCGTTAAGCTGACGAGTGCATAATTTTATTTGAACTTTTCTTCGCTGATCAATGTCCTTTTCATGGAAAATTTTGACTTGGGCTTATAAATAACAGCAATAAGAAGTTCATTGTTGATGTATGCCTATTATAAGCCTAATTTATGTGATAAAAGCTTATTTTGGCCTATTTATTCTCTTGTTTTTGATGTTTATTTGCTTTTAATTTATAATATAAATATTCTTAAATGGTGCTACGTTGTAATCTTCTAATCAAATTAGGACTAATTTGGATATATTATCTTTGTTTGTATGGCTCAATTATGTTGATAAGCAACATAAGTTGGCTGTCTTAAAAGTTATTTAATTCTATTTGGATTACCTCGCTTTTCTTTTTACTGTATTTTTGGTTTGATACTCTGGCTAACTGTTACTATTCACAATTCTCAGGTTTATTGATACCTTTGGCACTCATATAATTGTTGGTATGAAAATGGGGGGAAAAGATGTAATATATTTGAAGCAGCAACACTCATCAACTCTTCAACCTGCTGATGTTCAGAAAAAATTGAAAGAAATGGCAGATAGGAGGTTTCTAGATGCCAATAGCCACTATACCATTGCTTCTGATCAAGTTTTCCCAAATGACAAGGTTTGTGAACAATTTTTTGAGCATAGGGTCCGATCAGTATTTATCCTGCTATTTTATGAAAACTTCAAAATATGGTTTGTCTAGTGGACTTTAAACCTTACTCAGAACTAGATATTTGTGGTTGGTTAGATAGTGGCTTAATAGTGGTAACAACAAACTTTCTAGGATAAGTTATACTATCTTAATAAATAGACTTTAAGTCTAACTCACTTTCATAAAACCGGATTGTAGATTGCACCTTCATTTAAACTATAATTTAGTCATATCTCTTGCTGATATGACATTTCCAACATTTTTATACCTTTCTTAATTGAGTGAAGAAGTCAGGGGAGAGTCTAGAGGTCTTTTGAATACTATGAGTTGGAGGTTTGTGAATCTGCAATCCGACGATTTTAATATCTTGAATCGCTCATGTCTGATACTGTCTTCCATTGATACAGACCTATATATATTTTCTGGAAATAAGCATTTTTCTATTTTCCTATATTGGATTGAAACTTGACCGTTTGTAATAAATTTTGCTTCTTTTCAGTTTGGAATCAGGGAGCAGAGGCTAACATTTGCCAATATCAGTCCATCGAGTTCTTACTCACACAAGGAGTTGTGCTTAAAATATTTAACTTTGAAAACATTTTTAATATTTATATTTACCATAGCAATTGTACTTATTTTTTTTATGGCAGGATATTGTAAGCATTTGCAAGAGGAGGGGTGGGAGTGATGACAGAAACCTATCCCACAACGAGTGGTTACAAACTGTTCAGCACGAGCCAGATGTGATCTCAATGTCGTTCATTCCAATTACATCTCTATTGAATGGAGTGCCAGGGAGTGGATTCTTGAGCCATGCCATAAACCTTTATTTACGATGTAAGCAAATTTATTTTTCTTTGCGTACTTTTTATCTAAATAATATTTCCTCTTGGTATTTAATTGCAACAGTTGTCCATTATGTTGTGGACTGAGCGATTCGGTGAGGTGCAAAATTTTATGGTTTAAGGTTTACTATGAATAACTTGTGAAGTTCCCCGATGCCCAACATTTTGCAAGACTAAAGCAATTATTGAAAATTGAGTTAGCTTGCAAGTTTTTTATTCATAGGGAAGTATTCTCACTGCAATTGAGCTATTGTAGATAGTTGTCTCGTAGAATGACCACCAGCCTGCTCTCTACTTTTTAACTGGTTTTTTTGCATGACCAAAAATACTTGTGATCTTTATCTTGATGGTTATAGACTTCCCATTACATGCTGTTAGACTGTCCTTTATATTCATTGAATGTTGATTATCCTCTGGCCAAATGCATAATAAGTTCTGAATTAACAAATCCCAAGGAATATTGTAAATTCTATTGATCGCCAGAGACATATAAAGTATAAAAGTGAATGTATTTTTCAAAATTTCTCATATTTGGAGTGGTATTTCCTTTATAAATTAAAACTGGGCAAAGCATCACTTGTCTCGTGGATAGTCATATGGTTCTCGTAAATAATCCATACTGTGAAGAAGTTTGCAACTATTCTCGTAAAAATGGTCATGATTTTTTGAATTGCACATTTCATTCTCTTGGCTGTGTAGGAAAAGGATTTGTCATTGGAATAGAATAGAAGCGTTCAATTCCTTTGCTTGTTGAAGTTCTATTTCATTCTATATTTTAATTCAGTTGGCTTTGAATTAACCTAGTGTCATAAATACTTTAAAATATCCGCCCTACCAGTGCATAGATGCTCTCATAAGGACTTAATAGCGTTTAGGCATTGACATGCAATACCAATTAGTGAAACATAAGAAAGCATATTCTTGTTTGTGAATCATATGCATCATTACACTGCCCATGTCTTAAATTTTTATCTTAAAATTAAATTTTCATGGATCACTTTTTTTAATGTTTTGTCTTCAATTTTGGTTTATTCCACATAGATTATCTTTACTAGTTCAAAATGTTTAGTTACACATTGGATCTTGCAGATAAACCACCGATTCAAGAGCTCCACCAATTCTTGGAATTCCAGCTGCCAAGGCAGTGGGCGCCTGTATTCAGTGATCTTCCACTTGGTCCACAACGGAGGCAACGAAGTTCATCTTCTTTACAGTTTAGCTTCATGGGTCCAAAGCTTTATGTTAACACCACACAGGTGAAGCTTTGTTCTTTGGTCCTGGGTTGGGCACATGTTAAAAACACAGGAAGTTTTTTTATTTAAAAAGCATATATTTGTGATTTATAATCTCTGTGCTGAAGCCAGGAATTGTTGTCATGTTATAATAGGTTGATGTAGGTAAGAGGCCAGTAACTGGTCTACGTCTGTATCTTGAAGGTAAGAAAAGCAATAGGTTGGCCATCCATTTGCAACACCTTTCATCACTTCCAAAAATCTTCCAGCTTGAAGATGATCCAAATGATAACTTTCAGCGGAAGTCATACGACAGGAGATTCTACGAGAAGGTTCAATGGAAGAATTTCTCTCAGGTGTGCACAGCTCCTGTGGAATCTGAAGAGGATCTTTCAATAGTAACCGGAGCACAATTGCAAGTTGAGAATTACGGCATAAAGAATATACTGTTCTTAAGACTTAGATTCTCAACGGTGTTGGGAGCTAAAGCAGTGAAGCATCCGGAGTGGGAGGGATCACCCAAGTTGGGAGCCAAGTCAGGACTGATATCAACTTTAATCAGCCAACACTTCACATCCACATTTCAGAAGCCTCCTCCGCGCCCTTCGGATGTTAATATAAATTCTGCCGTCTATCCGGGCGGCCCTCCGGTTCCGGTCCAAGCTCCCAAGCTTCTGAAATTTGTTGACACAAGTGAGATGAACAGAGGACCACAAGAGTCTCCTGGCTATTGGGTTGTCTCTGGAGCAAAGCTTGTTGTTGATAAGGGCAGAATTTCTCTCCGTGTTAAGTATTCTTTGTTGACCATGATATTACCAGATGAAGAAGACATGTTGGATGACCTCTAGCCATGAACAACAACAATTCCTCTGCTTTTGCTATGCTCCTACTTGTATTAAACTTCTACAGTTTAACACCATTACTTGTTCAAAATTACAGTTACAATTACTGATCAATTCCACTCTAAGAATTTATGGTGAAAACGCTGAGAAATCATGTCATCTTTTAGTATTCTTTTGGTATCATGTTTGTATATTGTTAGTTGTTAAGTTACATTCCATTCTTTGCTCATTCATTAGTAACATACGCAGCCTTATGAACCTCTGCAGCAAAACAATTTACGCCTATCTTTGTCCCTTTCTGTCTGTTACATTACAAACTTCAGGACACTCTTCATTATGTTTTAATAATTATAAACTCTTTCACCCAAAGATCAATTCACTTGTTTCATTTGCAAAGTAATACTTAAGAGATGAATTTATTGATATTTAAGTTTTTTACTGGTAATGCTGTATTAAATAATGTACAATTTCTTATTGGAGATATATGGAGCTACATAATACTTTAGGAAAAATAAAAATTCAAATTAATTAAATTTATTTGATTTATTATTTCAATATTTTTATTTGAATATTTATTATATATATACATATAATAAAATATTAAACTAAATTATCTTATCATTTGTTATCCTAATTATTATTATTTTATAATACAGAAACATGTCTTTAATAAAATAATTTATTTTATATTTCATATGTACTATTTTAATTATTTATTTCATTATAATTTAAAAATATTTATGTAATAGAAAACCAAGGTGTGCTCAATTTTTCACATATAAGTGACATGTAAAGTTTAATATTTAATTTCTTTATCATTTTCGAGCTTTATGCTCCTTAAAATCTATATAAACAAGATTTATTTAAATCTAAACAGACATCAAGCATTAAGAATCTGACACATTCACTTAAAAAGAAAAAAATTAGTGATATATAGCTTTATAAAGACTCACACACATTGATTTTTAAAATTTTATGCTGAAAGTAATGTCATAATCTTTTATACGAACAACTCATTTTAGAAATGATAAGTTTAGTGAAAATTTCAACATTTGATATCAAAATTAATACTTTGTCTTGGCAGAAGATATAAATACAATAATGTATTAAATTAAAAAAAATGGTGAATGGCTTTTAAGTTTAAATAAGGCAAAAAATTTCTTTTACATTTTGTTTTTCTGGTAACATGTGCAGCCTCTTAATTTGACAAAGCTTTAGTTGTTTCCTGAATCTGTTGGTAGTTACACCAACTTACAAATTACTGCTGTGTTGTGGCAGTTTCCCCTTTACACATTTGACATCACACTCTCCTCTCATCATGAGAGCTTCCATCAATGCATCACTCTCTCTCATTATACTTACTCCAATCACTAATCACCCACCACCTTCATCATTATACTTTACTCATCTTCTCAACCTTCTCAAATTTCTCCAACAATGTTATTGTCTAACTAATATTTGCTGCCAAAACTATTATCATTTTAATTTTGGTTTTTGTTCTTAGCTTTCATCCTTGCCACCACCAATGTCTCACGGCACATATTCCTCAACAATGAAACAATGTCTTAAAACTAACATGTCTGGTATATTATAAGAAACAAAACCCACATAATTATGGAAATCAGAAACCAGAAAACAAACTATAATGGCTTAAAAGTAAGAGTAAATACTGATAGTAATGCAAGTAAAAACAAAAAAGAAACATTTATGGTGCAACTTTAGTTGCTGAAGTTGAAGTACATCAAACTAGGAAAAAGCTGGCTTAACATTTTGGCATATAAATACAATATTTATGTATAAAATTGACACAAGTGGGTGGTCTCTGAGTATCTGTATACAGAGAGAAGAAAAGTTGATCATTGATAGCAACATATTGAAGGATAAAAAAAAAGAAGCACTAATTAAATAGAAAATGATGTTCATGAGAAGGCCAATAAGCCCCTTCCCTTTGACAAGGGAGAGGAGCAGGTTGAGCGATGTAGGTAGGATATTGCTGCCCTGGCATCACCACTGAGAAATCAGAACCATAACATGCTGGAACCTGTCACAGATAAGTTTCCAAAACATGATGTTTTTTGTATTGAACTCCTTTACTTGATTATGCAGATGACATAATTTATCTCTCAAAGATGAATGCATTCATGAAAGTGAACAATTAATTTATAGTTCTTAACTAACACAGGTTGATAATCATAAAATGCAGAAAATGTTGCTCCAGGATCTAGAAACAGTGAATAAAAGGAAGGTTGAAAAGCATGAAGAGACTTACTGATTGTGGGTTTCCCTGTTTTGGTGTTGGTAGTGGTGGGTGCTCCTGATAGCGTCGCATCATAGATTCTGGTGTGGAGAATTGTGAGGTGGGTTTGAACAAATGTTCAAATATTGCCATTATAAGAAACATTGAAATCAAAATGGCGGTGGCAACAAAGCCAAAAGAAATAGCACTCATAGATGTCCCTAAGCTTTTCCATGGAGCTTCCTCATCAACTCCTGTCTGTGATGGACCAGGGTTTGAAGATGGATATATGTTCCATGGAGGCTTTGATCTTTCACCGTTCAAATCGCTCATGGTAGTACCTCTACCACACTCTCTACTTTTGGCCTTTCAAGATCTTTGCATTCATATATATCTGATGATAATCTCAAGAGAAACTCTATCCTGAAACAGATGAGAATAGAAAGCATCAGCAGTGTACTAAATAGGGAATTTTTATGCAGATGCACAGTAACAGAACATTTTGTTGAGAAGCTTTTTACAGGTACTTGTTTTTTACCACAACTAAAATGGCCAAAACAAGAATATCATGATTTGATGAACACTTGAAGTGAAGAAATTTAAAGAAAAAAATGGTGGGCTGAGGCAATTATATTAAATGGTAGAAGCACATGTATGCATGGCCTGATAGAAGGTTGTAATAATGATATTGAATAGAAATGAAATGAATAGAGTTAACTTACCTTTGAATGAGGTTGAAGTGTGTTGATCCAAGTGCAGAGTTGTTTATGCTATATTGGTTGACAGAAACATGATGGTGAGAAGGTTTGCTTTATAGAGAATAGAAAATGTAAAGACAAATGTGTATGATAATCCTATTGGAACACTTTTCTATTTATGTTCCCATGTCGATGATCCTGATGCCTAACTTATTGAATACTATACCTTGTCAGAAGAAGCAAACTTTAAGAAATAAAAAAGAATGGGCCTTCTTGTCAGGAGAGTCTCAGCAACAATTTTCAATTGCTACCTTTAAAACTAAAAGTACTCCTATTTAAGCCTGGATTCTTGTTCTTAATCCAACCCTTTAAGTCTCATGAATAGTGCAAGCAATAATTTCAAACTACTATTAGAAATCACAACATTCCTTTAACACAGCAATGTAATTATTGTATGCATTTCAAAACAAACAGTTTTTATGATAAACACACACATAATTATTAAGATTAAGACTAATACACCGAATGAAAGGAGATAGGAGCCTCTTCCTAACCTCTGTGATGTGAGGATTAAAGCCTAAAGTCTCTCTATGATGATGGCATAAATGTATTGAATTCCCTCACTTCCACCATAACCATTCAAATGTAATGATGAGAAAGATTGCACTGTGAATCTTGCATAATCTGATAAAATCTCCACTGATAAAAGATATTAAAAGAAGAGAAAAAGGCTGCTGCAATATCGTGCAAATACCAACTCATACATTACATTACATGATAAACCCAAAAAATGAAATGAACACAACACAAGTAAAATAGCAGTAATGATTATTATTATAGTGATATAATAAATAAAAAATATGAAAAGGGGAGCGGGAGAATGAAAGTGTTTGACATCCAACAGCTAAGCAGTTGTAGAGCATTCATGATTCAAGTGAAGAAAGAAATAATTTTATAGTGAAAAAGAAATAAAGGTAGTAAAGTGGTGATGTAGACCACTTTTATTCCTCTCGTGTTTGCCCAAAAATAAACTGGTTAAGGGAAAACCATGGCTTTTGTCAGACTATGTATTACCGTCTGTCATGTTTTATGTTAAATCACTTGCAAGTGCATCATTCATACCCAAAAAACTCAGAGTAATTACTGAAATGAATGAAGCAATAATGAAGAGAAAAATGATTAAAAAG
The DNA here is from genome assembly GCF_018835915.1 of Vigna umbellata. Next base: position 49,284 of record NW_025908368.1, read on the forward strand.
GAAAAGCATTGAGTAAACATGTTTTTGTCAACGAGACAATCACAGTGTCTGAGGAATATGAAAGGTTATCAGCAACCCCCCCAAAGAAAAAGGTAAGAAAGAGATGAAATTGAGGAAGTAGATGCAAACATCACTTTCACTTTAGTGTGTGACAATCAATTGGTTTTAGACGACATTGTATGAACTACCGTCCATGATTATTCCAGATTATATTATTCCTCAACTTCTCTGAGTACTTGCATTTGAAGTAATGCAAATGATGAAATTGTGAGTTATTTGAGAAAGAATGAAATTTTGGATACAGTGTTTGAAAGTTAAAGGGGAAAGTGTAGGCCATTTTGCATGTAAGACATGTTTTTGAGAAAAGAAGATGGCCCGTGACAAGAAAGCGCACTAAAGAAAATGTCGAAAAATAGATTCAAACACATATGTCTCCATCTTAAGCAACCTTGACTTTTACAACAAAAATTATGAACAAAGAATTTGTACATACATAGTCCAAACAAGATACCATAATTGCTTATATTGGTGAACGTGGAGGGCAGCCTGTTATGTTTCATATTTTATTATCTCTGTCACCTTCATGGCCTGTTTTTTCACCTGCTTCTTCTCCTCCTCATCATCATCATCACATCCTACTTCATGCAACTCTCTCTCACACTTTCTTTTTTATCTCTCATTATACTTAATCTTAGCTTTACAGAATTCGAGTATAAAGTAACAACCATTGTCAGATATAACAGTGTCAGAAAACTGCTAACAATACTCAGATAAGAGAGTGATTCTAAATGATGGATCTTATAAAATCAATTATAAGCTCTATGAAACTTGATTTTAATCTATATCTTAAATTAAAAATTTAAATTTACTTGTTCGTTTCATACAACCATAGTCAAAATTTATCTATTTGGTAAGGTAATCTTTTCTATAAGTCATCACCGACATGTATATAATCTTAAATATCATAGTAAATATAATACAATATTTCCCTTAATTTTATGAAACTTCTTAAAAGTCAAACTATAACTTTTTAACAACTAAATTTTAAGTTGTCACAGGTTTTCTAATTTTATCTTTTAAATAAAAATGTTAAAACTAAAATAATTTTTTTATTTAAGTAAATGTTATTTTTTAATTTAATCTTTTTTTACTTGACATTCTTTAAAATTTATTATTTTTTAATTATACAATTACTTATAAAATAAATAAAATTATTTACCATAAAATTTATTTAGATTTACCGTAAAATTATAAAAATTATTTTTTATTATCATAAAAACTATATATTTACTAGTAATATAATATACAACGTGAACGTGTTTCCATTATGATATATTAGAAATTATTCTGATAAGTCAAATATTTATATTGATAGTATGATTATATATTTTTTTGGTTAGCCAAATTTTGAATTATATGATTTAAAGAAAGCTGGTTAATATTCAATATATAAATAGTTAATAGGTTAAAGATAAAATTAATTGAGAATTTCGCGTTGACGTGGGTAGAGGAGAGAGAGTGGTGGCGCAGGTGGTAATGAAACGAACCGTTTTGAAGCTGGGAAGATAGCGAAAGGAAGGGATTGAATTGAGTGTTGGCACGGTGGGCGTGGCGGTGTTCTTCCTCCGTCGAGTGAAGCTCAGGGAAACTTTCCCACTATCCCACTCCGCCGATTCCTCCGTACTCCTGCCTTTTTCTCTCTTCCGCACTCCACACCCGTTTTCCCTTCCTTGTAACTGCTTTTCTCAATTCTCTAATTACTTCCACTTTTAATTCTTTTGCTCCATATTTTCGTTTCATTTAGCTCAAATTTACTCTCTTTTTTCATTCAATTCATGCCCTTCCCCTTGCCAAACTCTTTTTGTGTTTAGTATTATAAGTTTTTGATGGCCCCTTTATGCATAAATTATTGTACTTTGTAGTGTGGTGATTTATTTAGCTTTTGTTTGAATTTGTTTCAGGGTGGTATTTGGTTTGAAGATAGAACATGAAGCGCAAGCGTGGGCATAAGAAAGGAAAGTCAAAAGGTACCACTAACCATGGAATGAGTGCTAACGATAACCTAAGTAATGGTGGGGGTCAAAACAAGGAAGAAACCTCTGGTTTGGATGAGTTTGGTTATGATAAAGATAACTCTGGAATGGAAGATGACACGCCTTCTTCCACTGGGACGGATCAGCATTTCAATCTTGCTAACATAAATCCTGATGGTTCCATTGATAAGGCTGTTGGGAAATCAGTTGGGCGTGTTAAGGTGAAGCTTAAGACACCTAAAATGTTGGACTCCCAACCCACCTCATCTGATGCTCCCACACAGAGCGATACTGATAAGAGTAGCCAGCAGCATGGCCTTGAAAAACAAGGTTTGAGTGCCGAGAGGATGGAGGATAGTGCAAACTCGTTGCCTGATATGAAACTGAGTAATCTGTCAAAGAGAGCTGGTAGCATAAAAATCAAGTCTTCAAAGGTTTTGGGATCAAATGCGGAGCACACAAGCAAACCATTGTCAGCTTCCACTGAGGTCATCCACCCAAAAGAAAGAAAGGCCACTCAACATAATGCCCTATATAATAAGCAGGAATTGGATGCTTCCTTAGTGGTTTGTTGAAGCTTTGATATAATTGCCCTTCTTGATTTTGTTTGTTGTTTCCAAGCATTACATTGTCAACTATAATAATGCATTCGGTTTGTTCTGCACAGATTATAAGGAAGGTAATGAAGATGGATGCAGCTGAGCCCTTCAATGTTCCTGTCAATCCCGAAGCTCTGGGAATTCCTGTGAGTAATTTTTTGCCATAGCTTATTTTCTTAAAAAAAAAAATAGATGACACCTATTTTATGTTTGGTTTCCGTTCTCTGGAGATGTTAGATATTTCTCTTCCTCAATTTCTGTCACTGAACCTAAAGTTTGCTCCTTTTACAGTGTTTTGTTTTGTTAAATTTCATTTTTTTCAATGAAGCAGTCTTCTACGTCCTGGGTACTTCCAGAAATTATTGTTTAGTAAAGTTTCTCTTGACATACTAATACTAGGAAGGAAAGATAACAGTGAAAATGAAGAGCAATTAAACTAGTACATTCTAGTAGATACTAATTTGTTGACGTAGAGGTTATATCCTACAAGGATCTATGATATCTGTTCAGCCATAGTGAATAACGTGATTGATTATAAAACTTGGAACCATTTTTTTTATATATTTACTTGTGTCTTATCTCATACTTTTATTTGGGACCAGGACTATTTCGATATCATAGATACACCAATGGATTTTGGAACAATATGCAGCAATCTTGAAAAAAATGAAAAGTATATGAATTCAGAGGATGTATATAAGGATGTTCAATACATTTGGGACAACTGTTACAAGTATAACAATAAAGGTGACTACATCTTGGATCTTATGAGGCGAGTAAAGAAGAACTTTATGAAGTATTGGACTGCAGCTGGGCTATACACTGAACAATCAAAAGGGACCAAGGGTGAGACATCTATCTATCTATTTATATATATATAAAGGCTTTTAAGTTATCTAATAAATTATAGATATTTTAGTAATTTAAAAAGGGACGGGAATGAGGACGGGTATAGGGACAGGGATGGAGTGGATATGTAGATACCTATTCCCATCCCCATATATGTATTAAAAATATTATCCTTCCCTTTTATTGTGCTAGGATGGAAGATATAAAGCATTTAGCAATGTAACTCTTGTCTCTGCGTTCTCTGGATCTGTTTTGTATGAAGTATGTCTGGAAATATGTCATTCTTTGGTTTTTAATATTTTTGTTATTCAATGTTTTTTAGAGGAATCTTCGGCTAGAGTAGGCTTGGTTTATGTGTAGTTTTTCCTCGCTGGCTCTGTCTTTGTCTGTGTCACTCTACTTTTATATTTTGGTTTTCTGTGGACAGGGTAAGGAGGTGAGAGGGTGACAATAAATGATAGATATTATAATTTTTAGACTGAGAAGTTTTAGTTAAGCAATTTGCCTTTCTGAGATTTCACTCTAAAAAGTTTAGCTCGAAAAATTGCAAAGTTTTAGAATGATAATTAGTTCTATTCCATCTGGACTTTTGTTGTAAAATCTAGCTAGACCCTTTGTATTGTTTAAAAAATCTATTGTTTACTACCCCTAACTTTGAGGGGTGTGGTATGTTGTTTCCTAATCCACTGACCATTCCAATTACCTCCCATATCACAAAGTGGAAACTCTCCCCCATTCCATTGTAAAATATCCACATAAAAGTATGATAACTTTAGTCAAATTCTACTCATCTCATCCCAGACCCATCAGTGGGTACTAGATATCTGAACATATTGGAGACAATCTGGGAAGCTCCCTCCTAAGCAAACAGTTATCTTATTGTAACATATCTTAATCCTATCCCATGAATGAAGAATATTACTTTGCATGCATTATCTTCTTAAAACAGATGGTTTTCATTTCATGTAAAATACTTTGACATTCTGATAGCAACATGCTATATGTTTTCATTATGTATCAGGTATGGAAAGGACTTCAACAGAAGATACCACACTGTCTGGTGATGGAAAAGTAGGGAAGAGTAGCCAATTGAAGCAGAAGACAAAAAAGCGTCATGGGTGTGTATTCCAAAAATGCAAAATATTTCTATTTATTATATGATGTTATAATTTCTTACGTGATAATTGTTCTTAGCATGGAAATGTCTTAGTTACCATGGAATTGATAATGTTGATTTTTTTAAGTGAACTGTTACGTGCCTGACCACGTAACCTTGCTTCACACAATGAACGGAACAGTACACAAGTGAATAAAACCTCTTTATTAATGAAATTCTGGAAATAACGACAAAACCAATGACTGGGAGCAGGTTCTCCTTCAGCCACACGAGAGCATAACCTCTCTTACAATAAACTCAATAATCAAAAGCTGCCCCTAACCCTAGGTGCCTCTCCTAATTAATACTAATTACGCCTTCCAGAAAAGGTAAGGAATAATCATAATTGCCAATTTATTATAATTAAACTTAATTGCCTATTTAATGTAATTATCTGGAAAGAATAAATCTGTCCTTATTAACTCTATTTATTACTGTCTTAATTACAGTAATAATCTGCCTATCCATCCGCTGGCCAGCTATTCATTATGGACGCTCGTCCTCGCCCCTCGCAGGGACGCTCGTCCTCTCGTCCATGTTAGGACGTTCGTCCACATTCTGCTCGTCCTCGCTCGTCCTCGCCCCTTGCTCTGAGCGTTCGTCCATGTTGGGGCGTCCGTCCTCGCCCCTCATCACCCCCCTGTATCTCTTCCTCTCATACACTCGCCAGGCCCTAACATGAACAATATAAGTTTACAAGTAGATTTTGATTGTAGATTGATACTTTTTTCCCTGAAATTATATACTGTGTAATTGTGTATCTTTCTTAAAGGTGCGTTATAAATCTCAAGTAAGATAGAGGGGAAGAGAAACTTTTATTTACTTCGGGGGTTGTATTTCCTTTAGATAAGTTTTGTTAAATGGATCTTTTGTTCATTTGTAATTGTAAGTGTTCAATACTGAGGAGTTCTGGACACAGAATTCCTTGCTCCCATCCTTTTAGTTTCCCTTGTATCAATGTGAGAATTGTTGATGGATAGTGGTTCATTGAAATCATATGCATGCTTACACTTCTTATTTTGCAGAAGACACCATAAACATGACTGTTTATGTGCTATCTGTGTTCTAAAGCGACGTAGGAGAGAACGGGAGGAAAATGCTCGTATGGCTAGAGGCAGCTTCGGATCTGGTGGTGATAAGCATGCTAAAGAGTTTAAGCACGAGGTATTTTAATGGCTTGTGGCCTACATTTTATCTTTTGGATGTCTGGCAATTTTTGGAGGCAGTTTTAGGGTATACATATCATGTCTCATGGGTAAAATTCTGAACTGAAATGATAAGATCGCAACAGATTTACTTTTTCTGTTTAATAGTCAGACTGGCTTTATATACCTGCCTTGGTGCAAATTATAAAGCCAGTTATTATAAATCAATTTTTTTAAGTGACATGAAAAGGATATTCTCAAGCTTGATTTCCCTTATTACTTTATGTAACATTCGATTCCCAGACATAAAATGAGGGTCATAGTACAAGTATTAAAGAAATCTGAGTATCTACTTCATGAAATCCAAGAATTGATTAGCTTGGCCAATAACATAAATAATTTTGTACTGCCTTATTTTTAAGGAATCGGTACAAGTAGATAGTCCTGGTGGTGAGGATTCATCATCAAATATAGATGAATCTATGGGCACTGATGGAGATGTTGATGAAGACAGAGGAGAGGTAACAAAGATGGATATTAGTGAGAAGCAGTGTAGCCCTCCTGAGAGAAAGCACAGGAGCATTGATGTTGATGATGATGGCAATGATGACCATGGCCTAGAAGAAGGGGATGACGAGGAGGGGAATGAAGAGGAAGAAGACGAGGAAGATATTGAAATGAACAGTCAGAAGAGAGAGATGGATGAGACTACAAAACATGGTGGGACCTTGGCAGTGAAATCAAATGTTGGTGATGCAACTGTTCTTCACGATGAATATAGAACAAAGCAACAAGAAGGGCAAGTTTCGTCAGTCCAGCCTAAGAAGAAATACAAGGTATTTCACTGACTGTTTGATCTAGTAAATTACAGTATTTGCGTAACCAGTCATGCAAGAAATCACATGCTATAATGCAGTTGCTTTAACTTGTCACTATTTGCAGTTGATAAGTGTACTTAATTGTTCATTTTGTTTGTAGGGGTCACAAGATAAACAGCAGAAAAGTAAGCTGCTTGAGAGTTTATATAATGAAAACCCCAAGCTTTCAGGTTTGTGTGCAATTCTTTTCCCCCAAAATAGTCAGTCTGTTTGGAGTGGACCACACTCACTAATACGGAGGACAAATTCTGCTCGTACTAGTTCAATCCATGCTGCTATTAGTTCTTTCATGGAGTAACTTCTTATGTTGATCGATTCATTATTAGTTTAGTTGATGATATCCATTCGTTACATGGTGTATTATAGTTACAATATCTTTATAACAAGAGCAGATATTGTAATTTTGGTTTCTGTTCTTTGTTTATTTTGTATTTCATTTAACTTTTTAGATCCGCGTAAGCATATTACTATGGAGGCGGCAGTTTCCTTCTCACTCAGTTTTTTCCTGCAGGGTACTACTTCTATATCCAAGCTTTTAGCAGGCAAGAATTTCATGGATAGATTTACAAATTTTATATTAGAATTATAGTTTTTCTTAATTATATGAATTTATCTTATTATTCTCGTTGGTGCTACAAAATTTACATGAAAGAATGTGATTGAAACCCGATTAACTTATATTAGTATACCGCAGATTGGCGATTGGATGCATTAAATTTCACTAACTAACCAACTAAGATGTCTGCAATTACTTACATATTCTATTTATATTTTTAGACGAAGTAGGATATCCAATGTATCCTTTCGGTCTGAGAATGATATTCCGAATTTCGACACCTTCATAAATTTCTTTTTTCAGTAATCCGAAATGTTAGTTTTATATTTCAAAATATAGTGTATTTTTATTTTATGCTTTGAAATATATAATTAGAAATATGATTTCTTTTAAGAATGTAATTTTGTATTTCAAAATGTATTTTTTATTTTGTATTTCAGAATGTATGACTTGAAATATTATTTTTATATTTTGAAAAATACAATATAATAAAAAATTTTATAAAGTTACAAAGTCAAAATTATGGCAAAAAGAAATGCCCTTACACTAAATTTGATATCCGGCCCATAATAGAACATGATAAATTGAACAAATTTTAGTAGAATGAGTTTCAGAGCCATATTAAAAAGGAAAATTTATGTTATACAAACAACTCGTAAAGGAGAATTTACATCTACCTATATATTTTATTTTTATCATACTTTTAGAGGATAGATCTCTGCTGGTGAGTATTACATAAAATATTTCCCACCTTTCCTTTTGTTCAAGGAACATAGCTAAATGATATGGTTTGAGAAAGTTTTTTCTTAATTTTAAAAGTTTTTTCTTAATTTTAAAGAAATAAAGTTAAGGAATGATAAAGTTAAAGTTCATACAAAGGGACAAAATTTATCCATTGGATTGACTCCTACATAAGCTTTGTGCATGAGTCAACTAAGTTGTAGGCAGATCATATTTTACCTCTCCCAAGTAAAGACCACATGCTGGGGCCATTGGACTTGCGGAAGTAACACTCTTGGCATTCAAAATTCTTTCAACTGCAAAGTGCCCATCATGTGAGATCATTTTTTGCACAAACAAATCAATGTGAATATATCAAACGTGACTAGACATGAATGTATGAGTACCGTCCGGAATCGTCAAGTTTCCACTGCCAACAGCCTTGAGAACACCCACAAGTAATCTAACCTGAAATCAATTAGCATCTGTGTTCAGAACAGATTGGATTGAAAATGCAGGATTATATATAACGCAAAGAAATTGAACTTCTTCCTGGACTCAATTCTAACTTAGATTACTCAACCTGGTGGTAAAGAAAGGAGCGTGCTCGTGCTGTTACCACCAGGCAACGATGTCGTCTCCGTTTGCCAAATCCCACATCTTCACTTGAAGTCGTTAATTTATCAATGCATGGACTTGAACTAGGAGCAATGTCAGTTCCGGAGTTGCTAGGGTAGCCACGAAGATCACTACTAACTTTATTATGTCGTTCTCTATCCATTACAGATGGGAAATATGGACTTTCAATTACCTCGGTGACACTGAGTTCATCCAAAGTTCTAATTGGTGATTTTGCCTGTAAGCGAGCAATTCTACGTCACATTTTGTTGATAATACAAAGAAAAACATGAGATGTTTTAGAACAGAAACAAGACATGCTAAAAACACCTTAGAAAGAAGCGTACAGTATATCCCTTAGAATCAGATGAATGTAGAAGAGAGTTGAATGGCAAACAAGGTTCCACTTTAAGTTAGACAAATTATTAATTAGAATTTTATGAATTACTGTTCACACATATTAGAGAGATAAAAACAACCTGACAACCAGCTGCCCTGAAGGAACTAAAATCATGGCATCCAACAAGAACCCTGCATGCTTCCTGCATGGATATCATCAATAACTTGCATAGATGGAAGATTGACAATCTGATAAATATACGGAGCTGTTAACTAACTTGCATAGCTGGAACATTAAGATCTTCACATACATGCCATGCTCGATCTTTCTCAAAGGTTGACAAAGGCTCTGGCCCAGACAGCAAACGATAGAAGTATCTGAATTGTAGTTCCAAATAATGAGCAATTACTTCAAATAATCGAAAACAAGAAAGAATTCTATGGAAACGCACGGAAAAGTAGCTAATGCCAGAAATCTTAGATGAACCTTTTTGCAATATTCTTCACTGTCACTATTACAAAAAAATAAAGAACAATTTCAAAAGATCAAGCAGTTCTACTCCATTCATAATCCAACAAATATACTTCATAGACCAAGTAGCTCCTCCATTTATAATCCAACAAATAAAAGCTAAGAATGAAAATCTTGCATCAAATAGAACTGTAGAAAAGCCGGTGACGGTATATAATTGCGGCAATTGATAATCTACGTATGAAAATCAAGAATCTGAAGAACTCACGTGCGCTCTTGTGCTTTAAATCTGGCATGAAAATCAGATGGAACACGTCGAACATCAATGATCGTTAAGTCACTGTCATGCTTCTAAAATAAATGAAATTGCCAAAAAACATGTTAGAAGCCTTTGAGAAACAGTTTAGGTTTCCAAAACTGCAACTCCAACTTTGAGTACAATCAAACACGAAGTTGATAATAAATTTGCTCTTAAGAACATACTCAATAATTCATTAATTTTCATGCAATAGTTTATAAAGCCAAAATTCGATAATAACAAATACTAAGAATCTGCACGGATGAAAAGCTGTCACAAATAGAAAATCTCCTGGGTATGCAATAGCATTAGAAAATTCCTCAGTGGATAGAAAAAAAAAGTGAAAAAATAAAATAAAATAACTCCGACATTATCTGTGGACCTTTGGTGCAAGTTTTTGCCTCAACACGCATCATGCAGACAGTTCAGAATAAGATTGAACTTAAAGCACAAGGTGATGGAAAGTAAATTACAATTCTATCTGCTTTATCCAAGCCAATTACTAAAAAATTGCAAGCACGCATTCTTTGCAGCTATCTTCACAGTTTCTTTCTTCTTCCAAGTCATGTAAGAAGATCAAACATTTTTTCAAGACAGAAGAAGCAATGTATTTATTTAAAGGGTAAAATGTGTTTTAAGTCCCTAACAATTTGGTTATAATTGGTTTTAGTCCCTAATTTTAAAATTTTGTAATATTGGTCTATTATTTTTTAATGTGACGGATTTGGTCGGTGTCCCGGTAATTTATTTTGATTTGAGCACAAGAAGAACATACCTGCAAGAAATGGTTTACAGCCCTTCCAACCACAGCAGGTTCATGAGGTGGTAACTACATGTTTATAATGACCAGATGAGCAAATATATATTGATTCGTATAAAGTTAGGGTTTATGTAAGATACGGACCACTTCACCGGGCTTCCTTTTGCTGGTCCGTTGAATATCCACGTGACAAACATTTGACAAAGCATGAACTCCAGCATCCTGCATTTCCATAGCACAGTTAAGTGGATTGTATTGTATTGCATTTGTAAATTGTTTGTGAACAGTGAGTGCATGAGAGTGATATATACAGTTCTACTTGAACAGGAGACAGAGACGGGCTGGCCAACAAACTTAGCAAAAGCTTCCTACAAAACAACAACACATTTGATTTTATAGTAATAATTGATGGAAACAGCGATGCGATGTTGTAATTTGATACCTCGAGAGCTCCAACGACGGTACGGCAAGTGAGCTGCTTCTGAGAACCGGAGAAGCGAGTGCCGATATACTCGATTGCAAACAAATAGCGTTGAATCCCATTTTTAGGGTTTTGATTCATCTCTTCTTCTTCTTCTTCTTCTTCAATGTGACTGGGATGCTCAATTTTTGATAACTTGGATGGTCGATTGTTATCACTGCACTCCAAATCCACTGAATGCTTCAAACTGTGTGTCATTGAAATTTGAAATTTCAATCTCAATGCAACTCAAAGAGGGTTTCTGTTTCTCCTTTCCGCTTCCCACCATACTTGCCAAATAAAATTCGTTCTTAAATACTAATTGAAAATATCATCTTTAATATTTCTCAAATAAAAAATTATTTTATATTATCCCCTTAATTTCACTCAGAGATCAAAAAACAAATATAGAAGAGATATATATCTGATCCAATTAATGTAAAAATAAGCACGATAAAAAAATCATTACATGATAAAAATTCTAATGCTAATTTTAAACAAAAGCTATATATCCAATAAATATTAATGTTAGGTAATTAAACGCTTATTTTTTTTCTTTAATCTCATTTTTTAATGACATTTTCTATAAAATAAAAGATACTCGAAGTATCAGAAAGTAAAACAAATAAACACATAGTCATGATTTGAGTCAAGATGAGTAATAAGTTTCTTGAGAATCCAATCAATCAGGCCGAAGACGAAAAATAGTTTGGTTTAGTTAAATTCATTTTTACTTGTTTTTTTTCTTTTACAATTGTTTAAAGAAAAGTTCATCTGCCCAGAAAACAGAGTAGAAAATTAAAGATTACAGAAGTAGAAAGGAAATGGTCCCAGTCTTACCGAGATACGAAGGAAAAGGAGTGAGAGAAGAGAAAACTGCACGGTGAGAAGGTGAGAAGGTTCCATGGAAGAGAGAAAATGGCGGGAAGAAGGCGTGGATGATCTAACTCTGAAAACCTCTCCTTCTATTCAAAACATGTGCTTTTATAGTGTTCAAAACAAACTCCTAATATTTACTTATATATATATATATATATATATTTAAAGTTTTTTCATAAGCCAAACACGCATCTTCAATTATAATAAAATAACGATTTCTTTTTTCAAAATACTTACTAGCCTGTAATATTTATTTTTCTTATGCTTTTAATAAAATACTTCAATTTTCTTAGGTTTATTTAAAATAAGATATTAATTACATTTTACTTAAAAATATAAAAAAGTAATTATTTAAAATTTTAAAATATATATATAACTTCAAGTTGAATGTTTAATACTTTTATCAATAAAAAAGAAATAAATAACTATATATAAGACGTTAAGGGTTCTAATGCGATAACAAAATATCCTATTTACACTGATATTTCATTTTAGCATGTTGTTCTTTAATTAATGACTTATATAATAATAAAAAGCCTAAATAGTGACATGGTTCCCTTTAATATACATCATGTAGATGATTATAAATTATATTCACTTTCCTTATTTATTTTAAATAGCATATCTATTCTCTTTCGTTTTAAATATTTTTTTCGTGTATTATTAATAAAATAATACTCGAACTAGTTATTTTATATATGCACTTTTTACGATATACTTATATTTTATTTTAAAAAATTAAAATTTAAAATGGATTAACTGTACAAATAATTATAATTCTGGATGAATATTTAAATTTTATTTATGCAATGAATGTGATTCTTTTGACCTCTAGAGATAAAGATAAAATAATAAATATAGAGACAAGCAAATTATTAAACTCAAAAATTACAACCTTGATATTAATGTTAACTTCTAAAAGGTAAAAACATTCAAGAAAACGTGTCAAACAAAATTAAAATGATTTAAATAAATTAAATGAAGATTTTGTAAGAAAATAAATAAAATCCATCATTTTAATTAATGAGTCAAATTTATTGAACCTATTTTGTTTACAGGTATAAATTCCAATTATTTGGCCAATAGGTATCATAATATAATGACTATTCTACGTTGCAACATATAAATTTTTTGGGTGTTTTTCCCTCACCACCCATCCCAAGTGCTCTACATCTCCTCATTATATTTTTTTTATTCCAAAAATACTCTACACCTCTTCATTATTTTTTTTATTCTAAAAATACTTTACACCTTCTTATGATATATTGGAAAATTTTATTTACACTTTTCTTTAAATAAGTTTGATTTAATCTTATTTTCATTGTTTAATATATTTTTTTTCTTCAAATTACTTAATAAATAGTAAAATTTTGTTCTAAATTTCTAGAAAAATGTTTATATATACGTGTGTGTTTTTTTTACATTTAATATCTATAATTTTTAATATTATATTATGTTTTAACTTACCAACATGTTTGACTCAGGGTGGTAGAAGGAGCAACACCCATTTTTTTGTTATTTAATATTTTATAGAATATTAAAATATTAATAAGACATTTGATAGCAAATTATTCATAGATAAACTTTTTTTTTCATGTACAATTGATTTACACCTTCCACTCATTTTGAAAAGGTGTTTTTAGAATATACTTTTCTACATTCCAAATGATTTATTTCGAAAATGAGTAAGAGATATAACAAAACAAAATTGAGAGGTAGGAAAATCACCATCAATTTAACTCACTAATTTAAATATATTTTAACTATTTATCTTTTTAGTTTCATCATTCCATAAATTCATACCTCAATAGATTCATTTTAAAGATCGTTTGCGAATGGCAAACCAAGTAATATAAAATGTGGTCGTGGTTATCTTGTGAGCATATCACACAAATCATGGTCATATAATACTAAGAAAGTCTAACTGCATGTCTGTAACTCTAAAATGCCTACTAGCACAAGTAAATATCATCGGCTCTGTTTTCTCCTCTGGCCCTCCACTAATCTTGCTATCTGAATCCTTGTTTTCCAGAGGAATTGAGAGAAAGATTCTTTGTAAGTTTGACCAGACTACCTTGCACGGCAGCACTCGATTGAATCTCTGTTTTCTTCTCTCTTGCCCTGAAAGTATTCTGCATAAAGTAAAAAGGCAAAAAAACGAAAAAGTCAACATATGAACAAAAGAAAGAAAATTGTTCTACAGCATGCAAGGGAGAATCTAATGACTAACGTAACATAGTAGCATTACAATAGTCCAATTGGGTGTACTTGGGGAAAATCACATATCTTCTATGCTCCAATTGCAGAAATAACAGAGAAGCATTGTGCCGATCCAAAAAAAAAAAAACTAAGAAGCACTGCAGACGATGGAAATGGAACTTACTTGGTAATTGGCATTACCATATGCTCCCTGTTCTGGCCTTGTATGCATAGTTTTCTTCTCAGAACGAAATAACTTTTCTCGGTTCTCATAAAAGTCAAAATCATCCAAGAGAGATGTCTTAGCCGAATAATTTTTGAAAATATTCAGCATCTCCAGACCTTCCTTCAGTCCAATCTGCAAACCATATAATCACAAATTTAATTATACACCACTTGTAACAAAACATGGAGTCAATAACTTCAACGACATTTATATGACCAAAGTAAATGTGATATATGGACAATTGGACTTTAACAGGTTAAACTATTTTATATTATCCACAAGAGAAAGAGAGAGGAGAGATCAAATTATTTCAAAAGTAAGGTTACCAGGTTACTTCTTATCTCTCTTTTATCTTCTTTAATGTAATGATAAAAAAAAGGTTGATCTCAAGAACTATTAGACTGAAACATAAAAAGAGTTACCTCTTGTGTGTCCCTAGTGAAAGTTACAGGCTTGTTCTCATTGTTTGGAAGAATGATATGCACAAACTGGTTGTTGGGAACATCTTTTATTATGTGCCACTTAATTGGGAAGAAACCATTGTATTTGTCAAGTTTCCAAAAGTTCATGTCTTTTTTAAAGTCCACCGGCCCAAGCATCTCAGCCACTCCAACAAACTGTCCGCTAGCATTAACCTGATTTGACAACGAAATACATTCAGGATCAAAGTTATAGTAGCTGATAAAATTGTTGTGAATGACAATTATATTTAAATAATATATATTCTAGATAAAATTTGGAAGAGAATATATGTTTTGGAGTTTTGATCAGCCAATCTTGAAAAAACATTTATTTTCACACTTATTAGACATAAATATAAAGGAAAACACTAATTGACGTTCATGTTCTTTAAATGAGCTTTTGAAGATAATATATCCCCACTAAAGAGAACCAATATAAAATAAAATAAAAGAAAAGATATAACAGTACGTCAATATCTAAAATATGAACGAAAACGAAAAACTTGTTTTTGTGTAATGAATAAAGAGTGAGAGACCACAAGTGAACAAAGATTTGAACTCACTGAGAAGAAAAGGAATACTGGACACTTCGTGTCTGTCTGTCTCAATTTAGCTTCTGAATCAAGGTACGCTGTGTTCAATTTCCTATTTCCGTTTGGAGTACTTGTCCAAACATTATATTTAACACCCTTATGAACGTCGTCTTCATTAAAAGATTTAATCACATAAAATTTAGCAGTTTCGTATTCAGTTTGGAAATCTGACAGGTTATATTGGTCTCTAGACATTGTGGTTTCAAACTCATCATTAACAATAGATGGTGGTAGAAGAAAATAGTTGTAATGACCCCGAGGTCCCCGAGTCATTTCCTTTGACGTTTCAGATTCTCCATTCCTAAATTTGTCATTTGAAACAGGTCGATCATTTAAACTAGATACTCTCCCATTTGGTCTGTTGGTAGAAGAGGTATTTCGAATGTAGTCAGAAGAATTTTGCCTGTAGTTTGTGGGGGGAAACATATGACATCCTGAGGTGTCTGAAGATGAAAGTTTTCCTACGTGCTGCTGATATGTAGTTGGAGAGGTAGCTGCTGTAAAATTAGAATGCACATGAGGAGCCTGCAAAATAAGCATTCACATGCTCAAGGAATTATAGTGAAAATATAAAACAGAGAGGGGAGTTTTTTTACCCATTCCATATTTAGATAAGTATATTAAATGAAAGTAAAACAACAGATGCAAGAGATGACAAACAAGACCGAGGAGAAAATTTTCGGTAACAAAGTATCCAAAAAAACTTAAAAGGGTGTTAATGAAGACAATAATAACTTTCGAAGTATTCTTCATCAAAGCAACAACACATCTCAAAAATAAATAAATAAACTAGAAGCAATGATACCTTATGATATAATAAACAATCTGAAACATCATAATCTTCCAACTGTTACCTTGTTTATAATTTTGATATCTTTTTCTGTATTAGTCACGGGCTTATATATTGTGCTGGTTAAACTCTCATTTCTATGTGTAGACTTGAAGTTATTCGGCTTCATTGGACCAGGGGATTTTGGATGAGTTTTTGCAATTACAGAACCCTTGACCGTTTGGCTCTGCACACCAATAGATGTTGGGACTGATGCATAACAAGGCAGAGTTTCTGATTCATTCACACCTGGTAGTTGAAAATTCTCAGTCTATGAGATATAAGATTGATGATCAACCCAATACCCATCCAGACCCACAATAGCCCTGATAACTAAAGGTTCTATCAATAAAAAAACGTTTCATTACACAGCACAATGTTCATAAATTTAAAGCATTCCAATTTAGCTCATCAAATATCTGCTATCAAAACGTATCCAAATGAATAAATGTTTATTTTAATGTCTATATCATAAATCATTACAGCATTAAACCACTGCTTAACAAACAGTATCAGATAGCCTTCTTGTCGTCAATGCTTATATCAAACATAATAACAACTCCATCTAACTTTCATTGATTAGTATATTTAAGTTTAAATAAGCAAAAATCTCAATTTTAATGTAATGATCCATATAATAAATATCCTAGTGCATTTGCATAGGTTAAGAATCAAATGTTAAAAAGATCAAGTTAAGACTTCATTTAATCTTAGAGAAAGTAAAATATTATTTTCAGTCATGATCATAATCCTCATTTAGTATTCAGGATTGTTTTGCATAGTTAATTATAAATATAGAGCAATTTCTAAGACAGATACATCACTATCATTATCAGCAGTATTTTACGTGGACAAGGAACAATTTTATCATCTTTCCTCATAAGTATTAGGTGTAGGATAAACACAAAATATCCCTCTCACTCTTGAGCTGCCTCACCTGCAACGCCAGCATCGTCTCCAGAGGAGGGCACAAATGATGTTGAAACGGATGAGATACAATCTTTTCTAGAAACCTGCAGAAACATATTCATAAAATATAGTGAATATGATGGCATCATGAGACATATAAAGGTCAGAAACAAAACTACAAAAAACTGCGTGTTATTGTTAGTCCCAGTTGGCATTCATGGACAGTTATAAAAGTATCTATATTATAAAGTCCACAGTGTGATTTATATATGGTGACCTCGATGCAACAGGCTGACAGCCAATCGAGTAATTGTCCAAAGTTCTCCATAATTGATAAGAACTACATTTTATCACATTCAAGTAACTCTATAAAGGTAACTCTATAAAGGTATGGGTCTGAAACAATTTTTGCTAATACCAAAGGTGGGTGACTGTCTCCTAGAAAGGCAAAAGCACAAAATTCTAGGAAGATTAAGTAGTTATCTGACTCTTGTTATCTTCCATAAATAGAAGTGTCATAAGTTAGAAAGTGAAAACATAGGAAAAATTGTGTCAAAGAGAAAGACACTTGTAATCCTATAAAATATAATGATTAGCAGGCGCGAGACAAACAGACACTTAATGTTTTAAATATAGGACATAAAAATACTTTCGATATGTAAATAACCAACATGTCAAAATTCTCAATTGAGAATTAAGATTTTGATAATGTATTCTGTAAAAGCAAGTCTATCAAGCTTTATAGTTTTCCTATTCTCACAAACCTTACAGTAGAATTCTAAGAAACATATATCTTAAATAGTTAAAATAACCAGTTAAATCTTATGGAAACAAATCTCAAAAAAATGTCATAAGTGTTGCTCTATTTATGATATAAGTTGTTTCTTTTTTTTAATTTATTTTTACTTTTTTATGACACTGTCGTTAAGAAAGTGCTTAAAGTTTACTCTAATGCAGAAGACAAGCTATCACTCAAACAATGTGGTTTACTGTTAACATTTCAGTAGAAAAGCTTTGCAGTAGTTGTTTATTAAAGAGAATCAAAAACTAAATTTTGAAAGAAAAGCAGAGTGAGACACACATTAATATTATAGAAAAAGACTTAGAAAGTGGGCATACCACATCTTCATCCTTCCGCTGCTGACTATGACTTGTAGTTCCTTTTATAGTTCCTTTAGGGACGTATTGAACTATATCACATGGTTAAGTATATCATAAATCATAAATAGAACTCAAATATCTGAAACATGTCTAAGAGAGAAAAAAAAATCAACAACAATTTAAAAGTTACCAAAGTACAAATCTGTTTTATCTCCAGAAGAGAAAATAAGCAAGATCAGTGCTAATTAAGAAGAATTATTATTTATTTAATTTGTAGAGATATGTCCTTTTTAATTAATGATTCTTCCCATTTGACTAAAGTTTTGACTGAGTTACTACTATTCTCAATCTTATTACTTACTATCAAAAGCAGACTATTGTGCGTTCTACAAATTTAGAGTCTATAACATATTATAAAAGAAAAACCTAAAATGTGGTATTTATTATAGACAACTTAGTTTTGGTAATAGATATATTTTTGTCCTACAATGGATTTCCATAACTCAGTTGTTGAGACTAATACTAAGTGTAGTAAGGGAAAAAAATTAACAGCAGTGACTGCACAATTGTCACCCACTCACTGCAGAAAATCTGATACCCAGTAAAATGAATACAACAGATAATGTGGCAAAAGGTAAACATACTGAAGAAGTGGGATGCCAATGAATAAACTGATTATTAATTGAAGGAATAATAATAATTTTAAAAAAAAAAGTGTAAAGGTAAAATAAAAGAAGGATACGTTTCTGGAATCTCTTGCCACGGTCCATCATGAATAATATATGAATGTTTACGATAATGGCGAGCCTGAATCGGAGGAAGAAACAGAGATGTTAGAGAGAAGACGAAGATGCGTAGCCCAGGATCCCAGGATTGATGGAAAATTGAGGAAGAGATGAAGAAAGATGAATTGAATGTGTTGTTAGGTTAGAAGAGAGAAAATTGAAAGGTATAAACCCTAGAAATAGGAGAAAGAAAAGATTGTGTGACAGTACAATTGGTGGCTTTGCAGTTTGCTTTTTTCTATGTTGATATATTCATTCTATGTCTTATTATGTTAAGATCTAATAATTCATAAAATCAGGGGATAACTGCCTCTAATCCACCAATGCTGTTGTTTTCTTTCAGTTCCAACAAATATTCTACTAATTAATGATATAATTGTCATTTATAACAAAAGATATGTCTTTTTGATATATACTACAGTGAGATTATTTAATTAATGATATAATTGTCATTTATAACAAAAGATATGTCTTTTTGATATATACTACAGTGAGATTATTTAATAATTTATTCTTAAAAATATTGAATTCAATTTAAAAATAAAATAATATGATATTAAAAAAAATCTGATTATATATATATATGATATTGATAATTATTGTTATAGAAAAGTAGGATATTTATATTAAAGAACTTGCTTAAAGATTTATTAAAATCTATTTTTAAATGGACAAATCCCTAAATAATTAATTTCCCCTTTTCTTTAAATTCTAAATATTTAGGAAATCGAAAAATATTTTTAAAAGATCTTAGTCACTTCATAAAACAATATTTCATTTATTGTTGTTGGATTACACTGTATTTCAATTTTAATAAATTGTTATATAAAAAAAACTTAAAATATTGATCTAAAAACCAATAAACAGATATTCATAATAGATTTGGAATTGAAGAGAAACCGATGGTTCAAAGAGTGATAATTACAAAGTTATTTTAGTTGAAAAAAAAACTTTTAATTATAAAAAAAAACATACTTTAAATATAGGATATTTTAATAAATTTTATTTTTAATTTAAAATATATAAAAAACAGAACACATTCCTAAATTACTTCAGACTAAACACACTTAACCATTGAGTTATTATGAGTTAGGCTACCGAAAAACAATTGCATTTTGGTGATATGAGTAGCCAAAGCAATTACTTTAAGTTATCCTTCAAGTGTATAGTCACATACTTATACCGTCTCTATATTCTCTCATTTCGGTGTATGTTCGATTCTTTCATGTGTCTCTCCCACTGGAAGCCTGCTAGGATCTGCTCTTTATTTGTGCCTCTTGCATTTCGTGCCTCTTGCGCCGAGGATCACTCCCCGTCCTCGTCAGTGTCCGGATGTCACACACACACACATATATATATATATTATATGAGGTTTCTTAATTTACGTAAGGTTTTTAGTTGGTAATGTACCAAGTTTTAATGGACAACAAAATTCTCATTCAAAGAAAAACATACTTAAAATTTAAGGATATTTTAATAATTTTAATATTTAATTTTAAAAAAATAGTTATTTACAATCCATGACTTAATAACTACCTTTTATATTTTTATTTAAAAAAAAACTAAACCATAACCCCAAAATCCTAAACTCTAAACCCTATCATTCATGATTGCTACATACTTATTTATCATTTATGACAGCTGCCACGTGTATCAGTAGTTATTAGTTTTTTTTTTTTAAAATAAAAGGTATAACTAACTTTTTTTTATTTTAAATTAAATATTAAAATTATTAAAATATCCTTGATTTAAAATTATGTTTTTCTAGTAGGAATTTTTTTGTCCATTAAAACTACAGTTGACTAGAATATACCAACTAAAAAAAACTTTACGTANCGTGCTGCTGATATGTAGTTGGAGAGGTAGCTGCTGTAAAATTAGAATGCACATGAGGAGCCTGCAAAATAAGCATTCACATGCTCAAGGAATTATAGTGAAAATATAAAACAGAGAGGGGAGTTTTTTTACCCATTCCATATTTAGATAAGTATATTAAATGAAAGTAAAACAACAGATGCAAGAGATGACAAACAAGACCGAGGAGAAAATTTTCGGTAACAAAGTATCCAAAAAAACTTAAAAGGGTGTTAATGAAGACAATAATAACTTTCGAAGTATTCTTCATCAAAGCAACAACACATCTCAAAAATAAATAAATAAACTAGAAGCAATGATACCTTATGATATAATAAACAATCTGAAACATCATAATCTTCCAACTGTTACCTTGTTTATAATTTTGATATCTTTTTCTGTATTAGTCACGGGCTTATATATTGTGCTGGTTAAACTCTCATTTCTATGTGTAGACTTGAAGTTATTCGGCTTCATTGGACCAGGGGATTTTGGATGAGTTTTTGCAATTACAGAACCCTTGACCGTTTGGCTCTGCACACCAATAGATGTTGGGACTGATGCATAACAAGGCAGAGCTTCTGATTCATTCACACCTGGTAGTTGAAAATTCTCAGTCTATGAGATATAAGATTGATGATCAACCCAATACCCATCCAGACCCACAATAGCCCTGATAACTAAAGGTTCTATCAATAAAAAAACGTTTCATTACACAGCACAATGTTCATAAATTTAAAGCATTCCAAGTTAGCTCATCAAATATCTGCTATCAAAACGTATCCAAATGAATAAATGTTTATTTTAATGTCTATATCATAAATCATTACAGCATTAAACCACTGCTTAACAAACAGTATCAGATAGCCTTCTTGTCGTCAATGCTTATATCAAACATAATAACAACTCCATCTAACTTTCATTGATTAGTATATTTAAGTTTAAATAAGCAAAAATCTCAATTTTAATGTAATGATCCATATAATAAATATCCTAGTGCATTTGCATAGGTTAAGAATCAAATGTTAAAAAGATCAAGTTAAGACTTCATTTAATCTTAGAGAAAGTAAAATATTATTTTCAGTCATGATCATAATCCTCATTTAGTATTCAGGATTGTTTTGCATAGTTAATTATAAATATAGAGCAATTTCTAAGACAGATACATCACTATCATTATCAGCAGTATTTTACGTGGACAAGGAACAATTTTATCATCTTTCCTCATAAGTATTAGGTGTAGGATAAACACAAAATATCCCTCTCACTCTTGAGCTGCCTCACCTGCAACGCCAGCATCGTCTCCAGAGGAGGGCACAAATGATGTTGAAACGGATGAGATACAATCTTTTCTAGAAACCTGCAGAAACATATTCATAAAATATAGTGAATATGATGGCATCATGAGACATATAAAGGTCAGAAACAAAACTACAAAAAACTGCGTGTTATTGTTAGTCCCAGTTGGCATTCATGGACAGTTATAAAAGTATCTATATTATAAAGTCCACAGTGTGATTTATATATGGTGACCTCGATGCAACAGGCTGACAGCCAATCGAGTAATTGTCCAAAGTTCTCCATAATTGATAAGAACTACATTTTATCACATTCAAGTAACTCTATAAAGGTAACTCTATAAAGGTATGGGTCTGAAACAATTTTTGCTAATACCAAAGGTGGGTGACTGTCTCCTAGAAAGGCAAAAGCACAAAATTCTAGGAAGATTAAGTAGTTATCTGACTCTTGTTATCTTCCATAAATAGAAGTGTCATAAGTTAGAAAGTGAAAACATAGGAAAAATTGTGTCAAAGAGAAAGACACTTGTAATCCTATAAAATATAATGATTAGCAGGCGCGAGACAAACAGACACTTAATGTTTTAAATATAGGACATAAAAATACTTTCGATATGTAAATAACCAACATGACAAAATTCTCAATTGAGAATTAAGATTTTGATAATGTATTCTGTAAAAGCAAGTCTATCAAGCTTTATAGTTTTCCTATTCTCACAAACCTTACAGTAGAATTCTAAGAAACATATATCTTAAATAGTTAAAATAACCAGTTAAATCTTATGGAAACAAATCTCAAAAAAATGTCATAAGTGTTGCTCTATTTATGATATAAGTTGTTTCTTTTTTTTAATTTATTTTTACTTTTTTATGACACTGTCGTTAAGAAAGTGCTTAAAGTTTACTCTAATGCAGAAGACAAGCTATCACTCAAACAATGTGGTTTACTGTTAACATTTCAGTAGAAAAGCTTTGCAGTAGTTGTTTATTAAAGAGAATCAAAAACTAAATTTTGAAAGAAAAGCAGAGTGAGACACACATTAATATTATAGAAAAAGACTTAGAAAGTGGGCATACCACATCTTCATCCTTCCGCTGCTGACTATGACTTGTAGTTCCTTTTATAGTTCCTTTAGGGACGTATTGAACTATATCACATGGTTAAGTATATCATAAATCATAAATAGAACTCAAATATCTGAAACATGTCTAAGAGAGAAAAAAAAATCAACAACAATTTAAAAGTTACCAAAGTACAAATCTGTTTTATCTCCAGAAGAGAAAATAAGCAAGATCAGTGCTAATTAAGAAGAATTATTATTAATTTAATTTGTAGAGATATGTCCTTTTTAATTAATGATTCTTCCCATTTGACTAAAGTTTTGACTGAGTTACTACTATTCTCAATCTTATTACTTACTATCAAAAGCAGACTATTGTGCGTTCTACAAATTTAGAGTCTATAACATATTATAAAAGAAAAACCTAAAATGTGGTATTTATTATAGACAACTTAGTTTTGGTAATAGATATATTTTTGTCCTACAATGGATTTCCATAACTCAGTTGTTGAGACTAATACTAAGTGTAGTAAGGGAAAAAAATTAACAGCAGTGACTGCACAATTGTCACCCACTCACTGCAGAAAATCTGATACCCAGTAAAATGAATACAACAGATAATGTGGCAAAAGGTAAACATACTGAAGAAGTGGGATGCCAATGAATAAACTGATTATTAATTGAAGGAATAATAATAATTTTAAAAAAAAAAGTGTAAAGGTAAAATAAAAGAAGGATACGTTTCTGGAATCTCTTGCCACGGTCCATCATGAATAATATATGAATGTTTACGATAATGGCGAGCCTGAATCGGAGGAAGAAACAGAGATGTTAGAGAGAAGACGAAGATGCGTAGCCCAGGATCCCAGGATTGATGGAAAATTGAGGAAGAGATGAAGAAAGATGAATTGAATGTGTTGTTAGGTTAGAAGAGAGAAAATTGAAAGGTATAAACCCTAGAAATAGGAGAAAGAAAAGATCGTGTGACAGTACAATTGGTGGCTTTGCAGTTTGCTTTTTTCTATGTTGATATATTCATTCTATGTCTTATTATGTTAAGATCTAATAATTCATAAAATCAGGGGATAACTGCCTCTAATCCACCAATGCTGTTGTTTTCTTTCAGTTCCAACAAATATTCTACTAATTAATGATATAATTGTCATTTATAACAAAAGATATGTCTTTTTGATATATACTACAGTGAGATTATTTAATTAATGATATAATTGTCATTTATAACAAAAGATATGTCTTTTTGATATATACTACAGTGAGATTATTTAATAATTTATTCTTAAAAATATTGAATTCAATTTAAAAATAAAATAATATGATATTAAAAAAAATCTGATTATATATATATATGATATTGATAATTATTGTTATAGAAAAGTAGGATATTTATATTAAAGAACTTGCTTAAAGATTTATTAAAATCTATTTTTAAATGGACAAATCCCTAAATAATTAATTTCCCCTTTTCTTTAAATTCTAAATATTTAGGAAATCGAAAAATATTTTTAAAAGATCTTAGTCACTTCATAAAACAATATTTCATTTATTGTTGTTGGATTACACTGTATTTCAATTTTAATAAATTGTTATATAAAAAAAACTTAAAATATTGATCTAAAAACCAATAAACAGATATTCATAATAGATTTGGAATTGAAGAGAAACCGATGGTTCAAAGAGTGATAATTACAAAGTTATTTTAGTTGAAAAAAAAACTTTTAATTATAAAAAAAAACATACTTTAAATATAGGATATTTTAATAAATTTTATTTTTAATTTAAAATATATAAAAAACAGAACACATTCCTAAATTACTCCAGACTAAACACACTTAACCATTGAGTTATTATGAGTTAGGCTACCGAAAAACAATTGCATTTTGGTGATATGAGTAGCCAAAGCAATTACTTTAAGTTATCCTTCAAGTGTATAGTCACATACTTATACCGTCTCTATATTCTCTCATTTCGGTGTATGTTCGATTCTTTCATGTGTCTCTCCCACTGGAAGCCTGCTAGGATCTGCTCTTTATTTGTGCCTCTTGCATTTCGTGCCTCTTGCGCCGAGGATCACTCCCCGTCCTCGTCAGTGTCCGGATGTCACACACACACACATATATATATATATTATATGAGGTTTCTTAATTTACGTAAGGTTTTTAGTTGGTAATGTACCAAGTTTTAATGGACAACAAAATTCTCATTCAAAGAAAAACATACTTAAAATCTAAGGATATTTTAATAATTTTAATATTTAATTTTAAAAAAATAGTTATTTACAATCCATGACTTAATAACTACCTTTTATATTTTTATTTAAAAAAAAACTAAACCATAACCCCAAAATCCTAAACTCTAAACCCTATCATTCATGATTGCTACATACTTATTTATCATTTATGACAGCTGCCACGTGTATCAGTAGTTATTAGTTTTTTTTTTTTAAAATAAAAGGTATAACTAACTTTTTTTTATTTTAAATTAAATATTAAAATTATTAAAATATCCTTGATTTAAAATTATGTTTTTCTAGTAGGAATTTTTTTGTCCATTAAAACTACAGTTGACTAGAATATACCAACTAAAAAAAACTTTACGTAAATTAGCAAACTCATAATTAATATATATTTAAAAAAATTAAAATAATTAATTTAATAATTTTATTATTTAAGTGATGTTTTTTATATTTAACCATTTTTTAAAATTAAAACAATTATCTATAAAATTGTAAATTGTTTATATTTACTTCTATAATTA
This sequence comes from Vigna umbellata, assembly GCF_018835915.1. The sequence continues at coordinate 75,137 of NW_025908368.1, forward strand.
CAATAATAATCTTCTTGTTTTTAATCATCATAGAAGAAATACACATATCAGTACATGAGTTTTCCCTGTTATAAAAGGAGTGTTTGTTTTATTGTTTCTATTAACTCAGAAAGACTGAATTATATTTAGCTTTCTGATTGATTTTTTTTAAAACAAATTTGTCTAAGGTTGACAAAATGTACTTATTCTTAGTACTGTGAAAATTGGTTGTAATTTGCGAACTAGTCCGATTCATCACGAATTTGAGTCGGGTTAAGTTTGAAAAAATTGTAATTCTTTATGCGAGTTAGTTTTCAACCCAGTTTACTTAGAACCCGGCTTATCCGGATTGAACCCGTTGTGAGCCGAATTGACTCACAAACCTACATAATTTAATTTAATTATTTATTATTTTGTGTTTCAATATTATTAGTTAACATTTTTTTATTATATTGTAGATGAGATAAAAAAAAAGATATTTAAAGAAAGAAAAATATTATAGATTTATCTATTTAAGACTATAATATTATAAATGGACAAGTGATACAAAAATTATCAACATTAAAAACTTATATGTTCGAATTTTGTGTTTATTTTTTGAGTACATTTGGATTTATGATATTTTTATTTTTATTTTGAATTGTCTTTGGATTTTAACATATTTTAGAGTGAAAATTATTTAGATTTGAATTTAAAATTATTTCTTTAAAAAAACTTATAATTAAATGAGCAATTAACCCATTTAACCCACCAACGCATGATGGGCCAAGTCAAGTTTAAATTTTTTTTAACTTACTAATAAGTGAGCTAAGTTGGATTCACTCACTAAATGATTAACTCGTGATGGATTGGACTTGATCGAGCTGGATTACCTATTTTGACAGTTTATTTTATTAAAATAACAGTTTTTTTTTTAAAAGATGTAAATAAATGGACCCATGATAACAAATTTGGGATTTAATAAGGTTAGTTTGTGTCAACAATTAACCAAATACAAACCAAAATAAATGTATTTATTTACTAATTCTAGATAAAAACTAAATCATATGTTATATTTCATAAAACTAATTTAAATTGACAGACATAGTTAAAGAATCATATTAATAATTCAACTTAAATTTAATTTTAATACAAATTGTTCTATGGTATTTGAGTTTAAGGAAAAAAATAGTACACAAATCATGTTTTAATTTTTAAGAAATATACAAATATTTGACTTAAAATCAGGTATTAGTTGTCACTAATTTTAACAAATAAGCGCATGTATATCCACTTCTTCTTTTTTATTCTTGAAAAAGTTATTAAATTATAAAATATTTGTTATTGAAAATAATTATAAAAGTAATTAATTTACATTCTATTTGTTATTAAATAACTTTTTTATTATAAATAACTAAATTTAAAAATAGTTATTAAAGGAATGAAATGATAAAATAACAATTTTAATTTAAAATAACAATTTTAATTTAAAATAACGATTATTTAAATGGTAAAATTGGAAAAAAAATCGTGTATACCAAAAGACGAATCTTCTTTATAAATATTATTAAGAGGAAAACTTTAATAATGTATCAATTTTTTCAAAATTTTTACAATTTGTGATGTGACACCTGTACTTATTTATATAATTCGATTTGGTTTTACTTTTACTTTTATGTTAAAATATATATTCACATTTTTCATAATATTAAATACTAATGATGGTTGCTCGATAAAAAAAAACATATAAATTCTAAAAATATTTAATATGGTTAGAATATGCTCTAACTTAATAATTTATGTTAAAAAGTATTTTTAAACTTAATCTTACAAAAACATTTATCATAATTAAAATCATATACTATTTTTTTCTTTAAGTTTTATTTTTTTCAAAACAAGAAAAATATTTAACTTTTTATTTTCTAATATAATTTTAAGTATTTTTTTTAAGTTATATTTTTGTCAAAACAAGACAAATATTTAACTTTTTATTTTCTAATACAATTTTAAGTAGTTTGTCTATCATAGATAAATGTATTTATAATCTTTTTAGTTCAACGGTATTAAAAAAATTTCTGTTTATTGTTATAAATATTTGTTTTCACTACATTAATCATGTACATAATTAGAAAAATTCACGTTCTTAAAATTAAAAAATAATAAATAAATAAACATTTTTTTATTAAAAAGGAACTAAGAGACTAAGGATGTGTTTGGTCAATTAATTAATTTTTTTTTCCACTTTAAAACATAAAATTATAGAAGGTAAATGGATGTTAAAAGTGTAAATCCATCTGAAGGTAATAATTGAGAATAAATGTGAAGAAAAGTTGATTGAAAAAAGAAAGGATGAGAGTGGAATCTACAACAACATGAAAAAAAGTGAAAAAAAAAAACACTGTTGTAACAAAAGGAGGTCAGAGAAAGAAAGAGAGAGAGATAGAGAGAGGTTGTCTGTTTCAGCTTTTCAACAACACAACACAACACATTGTTTTTCTGTGTAGATCCCACACAACACAACCCAAAGCAAGCGAAGGCAAAGCAGTAGTGGTCAGCATCAGAGCCCCACACACGGTATAGGAATATCTGTCTCTGCTGAATTCAACTCAAGTGGAGAACACTAAGAATGCTAAAGAGCAATGAGGAACCTTCCAATCTCAGTCTCAGGAAGCCACCCTTGAAGCGCAGCAAGACTATTGCCAATCCCAGGCACACAACCTCTGTCTCTGTAACTTCTAATACTCCCCATTTTCCTGTCTCTGTCTCTGATTCTGACGAGCAATGGAACTACCCTTCTTTCCTTCGCACCACCACCAAGAAAAAAAAACCATCTTTCAAACCTTCCAACACCCACAACCTCAACCTTCCCAAACCCTCACTCGTTCCACCACCACCGCCGCCGCCACCTATTCCTGCTCCTCCTCCTCCTTCTTCCTCCTCGCCACCTCGTTCACAACACACCATAACTCAATACTACAACCTCTCTCCGATCTTGTATCTGGTTAGTTTAGTTATTAGTTATCTTAGTTGCCTGTATGTGTTCTTTCCTTTTTCTTTTTTTTTTTTTCTATTAAATTCTCTCAGCTAAACTAATTATGCCATGTTTTACTAAAGGGGATCAACAATTTTCATAATCAGCTACCATCTTTACTTACTGTTTTTTCATTATCATAGCTAAGTAAGATCCCTTTCTGGAACCCTCGGTATTCTTACCTATCGATGCTTCTAGAGACTCTTGGCATTGTATGATAACAAATATTTTACTATACGTTTTCCCACATGGCTATTTTTGAGTAAATTATTATGGTTTTCCTTTGTTGTAAGCTGGCTTGGCAGAAAGTTATAGACTTTAACTTCTCTTCTGTGAGATGAGATAATTTCTTTCAATACTTCATTCAGATCATCTGAACCTTTCCTTTATTGTGGCAGCTTGTTATTACTTCTATTGTTTTTGTACCCCATTCCGCTTATCTACAATATAGGCTCAGAAAATTGGAGGTAAGCTTGTAATTCTAGATATTTAGTATGGTGTTTAAATTCTTATTTATTTTGGTTAGATTGTTTATTAGTTTCTTCTGTTGCAGAATGAGAAACTTCACCTGTGCTGCGAAATAGATTTTTGTCCTGAAAATAGAAAGACATCTATCGGAAAAGGCGATGGTTCATTTTCTTATGTCCCGAACACTGACAGTAGAACAGTTGCTTTGTATATTGTGGTGGTCATCCTCATTTTGCCCTTTGTGTTGTACAAATATCTTGATTATCTTCCTCATATAATAAATTGCTTGAGGAGAACAAATGATAACAAGGAGGATGTACCATTGAAGAAGAGAGTTGCTTATATGGTAGATGTATTTTTCTCCATATATCCTTACGCAAAGCTACTTGCCCTTCTCTTCGCAACTCTATTTCTTATAGGATTTGGTGGTTTAGCTTTGTATGCCGTGACTGGCGGTAGCTTTGCTGAAGCTCTTTGGCATTCTTGGACTTATGTAGCCGACTCAGGAAATCATGCTGAAACTGAAGGAACCGGACAGAGGATTGTCTCTGTCTCAATTAGTTCAGGTGGTATGCTGATATTTGCTATGATGCTTGGACTTGTGTCAGATGCTATATCAGAAAAGGTAGATTCTCTCAGAAAAGGGAAGAGTGAAGTGATTGAAAAGAACCACATACTCATTCTTGGGTGGAGTGACAAATTGGTAATCTCCTAGTCAGTTCCTCACAAACTGCTTTTAGGTTTTTACATTTGACTTGGAATATTATGTTGACTATCATGTTGACAGAATTTGTTTGATATGATAGTTCATCTGTATTAGTTCTGTAAATCTGATTGCATCATTTATTTTTGTTCATAAGAAGGATGTAGATGTTGATGATTGATGCTTGATTGCAGGGTTCACTTCTGAAGCAGCTAGCAATAGCAAATAAGAGTGTTGGTGGTGGTGTTATAGTAGTGCTTGCAGAAAAAGAAAAGGAGGAAATGGAAATGGATATAGCAAAGCTTGAATTTGATTTCATGGGGACATCCGTGATTTGTAGAAGTGGCAGTCCTCTTATACTGGCTGACCTAAAGAAGGTTTGATGGAGTATCTTTGACTCTTTGTTCTGCTTTTGGGGGGAAAGTATACCTTTTTATATAATCTATTTGAATCATATAATATGGGGAATGAGTTTTGAGCTGTTTACCTATACCTTCTTTCTTCCCAAAAATTTCTATGTTCTCAAATCTAATTATTAATTATCCACAGGTTTCAGTTTCTAAGGCACGTGCAATTATTGTATTAGCTTCAGATGAAAATGCAGATCAGGTTATTTACCTACTCATTATTCCTTTGTTATGTTGTCTAACACTTACCACGGAACTTCTTCACAGTCAATTTTTTTTTTCTCAATTCTCTTTTTCTAGAGTGATGCACGTGCTTTGAGAGTTGTTCTTAGCCTAACAGGCGTAAGGGAGGGCTTAGGGGGTCATGTTGTTGTGGAGATGAGTGACCTTGACAATGAACCTCTAGTGAAACTTGTTGGCGGAGAACTCATTGAAACAGTTGTTGCACATGATGTAATTGGGCGTTTGATGATTCAGTGTGCTCTACAGCCTGGCCTTGCACAGGTTAGTTGGATAATTTTGTCGTTCATGTGAACTAGCTTTCTTCCACCCACCCTCAAGTGGTGTTGCACCCGTTTTTGTTCATGTATGTAGTGCTTAAAATAGCTAGAATATGCTTACTAAGTCACATACGAATGCCTCAAGAATCCTGACTCTTACTGGATGAACTTCTTCACGAACTATTTTCAGTTGTAATATAAAGCCTGTTTACCTAGGCACTGAAACTGGCTACTATTTTTCCAGTGCCTCAAGAATCCTGACTCTTACTGGATGAACTTCTTCACGAACTATTTTCAGTTGTAACATAAAGCCTGTTTACCTAGGCACTGAAACTGGCTACTATTTTTGCAGTCCTTGATAGTGTATCAAACTTTATGAAATTTATCACTTTTCTCTACATTTGGTTTCCATGTATGGTGTGACTCAGCATCGGTTTACTTGTTTCCTTCTATTGGCTAGATATGGGAGGATATTTTGGGATTTGAGAATGCCGAGTTTTACATCAAAAGGTGGCCTCAATTGGATGGTCACTTTTTCAAAGATGTATTAATTTCATTTCCTGATGCAATACCTTGTGGAGTTAAGGTTGCTGCTGATGGGGGAAAGATTATCATCAATCCAGATGATAGTTATGTTCTGAGAGATGGGGATGAAGTCCTTGTCATAGCTGAGGATGACGACACTTATGCTCCAGGTCCTCTTCCAGAGGTTATCTTTCCGTTTCAACTTCTCTTATGATTTCCTTATTGGAAAATATGCTGATTTGGTGCTTAGAATCTTGTATATGTTGCGCACTCTCTTGGATTTATTAAATAATCATAGTATTAGTAGGTGACTTGTGCATTACCTGGTGTTTTTAATGTTATATACTTTACACAGGTATGTAAGGGACTTTGCCCGAGGATACGTGATCCACCTAAATTTCCAGAGAAGATACTATTTTGTGGCTGGCGCCGTGATATTGATGATATGATCATGGTAATTCTCTTAATTGGATATGCTATACTATGGCCTTACTTACATATCCTTACTTTTTTTGACAATTGACACTGCTATTATGCACCATCCTATTGATGTTTTGAAAGGATTAATTCTCTTATTTAATAGCTTTATATACTCTTAACATGAACAACAGTAGCTGATATTCTTTTGGCTAAGATCATCAGGTTCCACTGGGCCACACCCTGTGGTACTACTATGTGGCAATGTCTTGGCCAGAAGGGCTTGCAGTGGGTTTCAATCTGCTACTAGCTGGTGTCGTTAGCCATATTTCCCAACTATTCTTTTGTCTTAATTATGTGAACAGGTTTATTGAGTCAATTTCCAGAATCTAGGGTTTGATTTTCTTAAAGGAAAAAGAAAACATTTAACTAATATAAAAATATCTGAAAACCTGTTTTATGAGAACTAAATTCTGAAATCTTAAGAATACTCTGACTTGTGGAATGCTCAGTGATGGTAAATAATCACTGCTTTAATCTAACAGATCCGTCTCCTAAAAATATGTGAGTTGACTCAACTGGTCTAAATTCATAATCCTCTGATACTACCTTAATCATTGTTGTTTAAAAGGTTTTAGAGGCACTCTTGGCTCCTGGTTCAGAGCTTTGGATGTTCAACGAGGTCCCCGAAAAGGAAAGAGAGAAGAAGCTTGTTGATGGTGGACTTGATGTTTCTGAGCTAGAAAACATAAAACTTGTCCATAGGGAGGGGAATGCTGTAATTAGGCGGCACCTGGAGGGTCTTCCACTGGAGACTTTTGATTCTGTAAGTTTTGAATCTGTATCTCTTCATATTTGTAGTATTTCAGGTTTTATATGTATTAGTGTCTTTAGGAAGGAATCCTCCAGCACTTATGCACCATGTGAATATTAAGAGGCCTGTGTCATATATAACCAGAAGGTAAATCCAAACATAAGTAGATTACAAGATTATGCAAATTGATTCGATAAGAATTTCGGATAAGTGATTGATTATGCTTCCATCTGACCAATACCTGCTTCCTTTCAAAAATAGAAAATTTAATTTGATTAGAAGGATTCAGCAGACGGTATAAAATATCCATGCTGTAAACACATAATTATGAGCAGCAACAAACGCTAGTCTCACTAGTTGAAGTTGGCTCTATTAAAGATTAAATTGCGAAATATGGCAAGCTTATATATCTACATTTTTTATTTTTGGTTGCGGGATCTTTCTTAAAACTCTTTAAAAGCTTTATATCATGTTTCGCTCGGGGATTTCCCTGTTTCATTTCTAGCATTCTAATACCTTGCTCAATTTTCATCATTGTATAGAAGTAAAATTATGAGCAAAGTGTTGAAAGGAGATTAAGTGTAATAAGATACCTCTAGATTAAAGGAAGTCAAGCAAGGTAAATTAAAATTCTCTTCAACTGTATACTAACTCTAAGAGGACAGATCCTTATTCTTGCAGATGAGTCAGTGGAGGACTCTGTTGCTCACTCTGACTCAAGGTCTCTAGCTACCCTTCTACTCATTCGTGACATACAGGTATCCAGTATGGTTGCATCAACTCAAATTAAGGATTTTGTGTTCACATCACTGACTAATGTCTCATTGTTTTATGAACTGACTTTCTAACAATCCTCCTCCTCTTTGTGTAGTCAAGACGCCTCCCATACAAAGACACGAAGTCAACTTCTCTGAGGTTATCCGGGTTCTCTCACAACTCTTGGATCCGTGAAATGCAGCAAGCTTCTGATAGATCAATTATAATTAGTGAAATTTTGGATTCTAGGACTAGAAATCTAGTGTCTGTCTCCAGAATCAGTGATTATGTGTTATCTAATGAGCTGGTTAGCATGGCACTAGCAATGGTTGCCGAAGACAAGCAAATCAACCGAGTTCTAGAGGAATTATTTGCAGAGGAGGTATCCCACATTGAACTTATTCTTACTGTCTCTTGCGATATAGATTTCAGTTCATTTTCAATTTCTTGTCATGTTTAATTTTCCAATTTCTAAACTTCTGGTTTAGCATTTGTTTTAAGTAGATTTTGTTTATGCTTTTGGATTACCAGATCAAAATTACTTATATGTTGGACTTTTTATTAACTTATGCAGGGAAACGAGATGTGTATCAAACCAGCAGAGTTCTATTTATTTGACCAGGAAGAACTGTGCTTTTACGATATAATGATTAGGGGTCGAACAAGAAAGGAGATTGTTATCGGCTATCGCTTGGCTAACCAAGATCGAGCCATTATCAACCCTTCAGAAAAGTCAGAGCCAAGAAAATGGTCCCTTGGTGATGTTTTTGTTGTTGTTGCCAAAGGAGATTGATTTTCTTCCTTTATGCCGTGATGAAGATGATGATTGTTATTCATTTCAAACTAGCTGGGAACATGGAGGCTCCTAAAAGTTGAAGGACCTGAGATTTTACCCGTCAAAAGATTCTTCTAGATTTTGGTTAATCTCTTTATTTGATGTGGAATTATGTTTATAACATCACTGCAACTTGTAAAATAATGTCTCATATAGGTAACTGAGGAGGAGTTAAAGTGTAGAGTAACTCTTTTACATATATGTAGAAACTATGATGAACTCATTGTTCAATGATAAAAAAAGAGATTTTTCTGTAACCTAAAGTGAAAAGTCCAAATCAACACACCCAATTTTTAACTCCCAAAATAATTGATTGGGTTGGTTGGAGCCGTTTTAGGATTGGGTTAAAAAACTCATCTAACTCAACTATATATGGTTAGTTATATGAATCCTCCCTTTTCTTGCTTATCTTCTATAAATCTCATTTATTTAATTTTCATAAAGAGATAAATACATAAGCTTTTATCATGTGAAATTGGAAGAGAAGAAGATTTACTTCTACTAATGGTTGTTGTAGTATGTTGTTATCAGAAGAATGTAGATGAAATAAATAAACAGTAGAATGGTTCCATAGCATAGATTACTTCCGTGGCAATGTTGGTGATTGAGGCTACAACTCCAGAGATGGTCCCACCAGACAGCTCAGAATTCAATTGATACTAAGAGACTAAACAATCTATTAAAACCATTTTCTGCATATTAATATTGGACTGTCTAGCACTGATCAAACACTATAAAACTCTTTCACCAAGATTTTATTGAATCAATTCATTACAAGAACAAGAATATAAAGAAGATCCATAGTTGATAAGATACTCTTTATGAAAAACTTTGGATGCTACTATGAATAATATCCAGTATCCACCGTGGATGCTCTTTATAATGAGCTAGTAACAGTGGGCCACTATCTATAAAGAGGATGTAATTTATAAGATCACATGAATATAAAGAGCATCCATAGTGGCATATTTTATCATAAACATTACAGAAAGGCACATGAAGCTACAAGTACTGCCAGGTAAACTGATGTGGCCTTGTAAAGTCAACTATGTTACCACGTATGTATGACAACTGAGTGAGTTATTGTTGAGTACACTCCACTTCACCCCTTCAGCCTTTCACAGAATGTAATTAAAACCAAGCAAGTGTGCAATAAATAACTCAACTGCTCACAATAAGATAATAAAGAATGGTTGAGTGTGAAGGTTCAAGACACAGACACGTTCGCATCATCCTTCCCTGCTGTCAAATATGAACAACTCCTTCATTTCATTTCATATCTCTAAGCTTCTTTCTCACATTGCAACCTATTCACGCCGTTATTAACGTCCATCTATATTTCCACTCACACAATGACCAGTTCTAAGCTTTACTATTTTAATGTCTATTGTCATAGCCATGAAAAGAAGAAAGATCATTTTTTTAAATAGTTTAATGTTGTTGGCCTTTGAATGTTTACAAAGGCCTTCTGGGTTTTTGGTAGCATTTACATTAACTTCTCTAGAAGGATAACACAGTGTACTGTTTTTGAACATAAATATATACATATTTATGTGATTTTATAAAACTTTAGAGGATATTAGAGTAATTCTAAAAAGTGATGTATCTGTTAATGATAAGACTGAATAAATACTGCAAAATAAAAGACAAAAATGATGTATCTTTATACATAATGAAGACGACGAAATCCATTGTTGAGATGACAGAGGAGAGAATTACGTGTCTATTATACACAAACGAGAATACAAAAGATAATAGTATGATTTATTACTACTAATATTATATTGTGAGGACTTTGGTACAAGACAAAAAGGCATTCACACAATTCTCTTCTCCTCATATTGAAATCTTCAACATATCCATCATAAAATTCTCCATCATCAACTTAGATTCTTCAGCATAGAAGTTTACCTTGAATGTCTCTTTTCCTGCAAAACCCAAATGATCTAAAACATTAGTTCCTAATTAGGAAAGAAAGAGAAGAGAAAAGGGAGAGTAAAAAGAAGGGTTGCATTTGCATACCATAGTAGAATGAAGGGTGGCGCTGGAGTGGGCAAGAGGAAATTGGAAGCACAGGGAGATTCTGGCAGTTGCATATTTCTATCATATATCCATCTGGGTCATGGAAGAACAGTTGATCAACTTGAATTCCACCTTCTTCCACAACTGCTGTCACAAACTCAATCTTCATTGCATCAAGTTTCTGCATAATAATTTTCATGTCTAAGCATTGAAACGATATATGATTTTCCTTGGGGTTTATCTCTCTCTTTTCCACCGGAATCTTAGCTGACTCCAGTAGGTGAATGCCAATTCCATAGTTGAATAACCTGAACACAGTGTAATTATTATGATTTCAACCGGATTCATGAAAAAAAAGAAAGAAAGAAGCACTTCACAACATAATAAAAACTAGTTCAAACAGTATTCATTTAACATACCAAAACCAGTGCATTTGGACGAATTTACTTATAGAAACAGTAACAAAAGTTTAGAACTTGTATTGGGAGGAAAGAGAAGGAACGTTTATAATCACAGCGTGTATGTACTACATTTCTTCACTGAGTGAGTACTTTTCACCGAGCCAATTTAGTGCAAAAAAGAGTGTCGGTAGTTAAAATATATATAGTGTGGGTAAAAATTTGGAACATTGAATAGATATGAAATGTTGTTGAATGTTTAATCTTTGGTCTGTTGCCAAGAACAAAAAGTCAGTCTGCATCACAGAAATTGAAATTTGTGATGTCATTGTTAAGAGATCCAAACCAAAACCTGATCTGGTAGTAAGGGACATGTGGGAAAGCAGAAAAAAAGTAGAAAAGAAGTAAAAAAGAAGAAGAAAAGAAGCAGAAAACGAAAGAGAAGGAAGTTACCATGCCCCTTCAAATTTGAAAGAAGATGGTCTCTTGATAAGCACAAATCCAAGAACTTGTTCATAGAATTTGACAGACTCACTCACACTCTTGCATACAAAAGAGACATGATTTAGTGAAAGCAAAGGCAGAGGGGTAGCTGAAGCAGAAGACAGTGACCCTTTCTCTATCTTTCCCATATCTCACACTCAAACACCGACTTGGTTAAGGAAAGTGTTGTGTAATTGTGTTGTGTTGTTTTGTGTTTGTGAGGATGAAACCTTGCAGTGTGCTTATTATATAAAGGTAAGAGGACGAGTTTTATGCATACTTTACAGATAAAATGAAATTGGAAAACATCTGTTCACACCTCATCAATGATGATCTTAACAACCGCCTATAATTTTTCTCGCTGTCCCACCATGCCTCTGCTTGCGATGCAAAACGTGCAAACCTAAATTTACATCACAAAAAGAAACCATAAAAAAAAACAAAAAAAACTTGTTTTTAATTTCTTGTCATATTCAAATTTAACCTACTGTCTGGTTTTTCTCTGCCTCATTATGTCGGCGTCAGTGAGCTAACACCATCAAACCGCTCACTGTAACTGAGTTGGTAATTTTTTAAACACGGCAACACTTTTTTATATTTCTTTACTCTGTTTTTCAACACAGAAAACCTTATTTTTTTTTAACAGGGTATAAGAAAGAATGATAATTTACAAGAACAAAGAGACATACCCATCACCAAGATTTGAACTTTCAGATTTGGGATTGAAAATTTACAAGACGAAAAGGTGGGTGTGTGCATTTATCTCGAATGAAACAAAATGCTTCAAAAAACATCACACGTTTTACTTCTGATTTTTAGAAAAATGAAAATGTGAAAGCTTGGTTTTTTCATTATCCGCGTCATCTGATAAGAGCAAGGTGGGCCACGAGTGACAGAAGGAAGAATCTTTCTTCTTAACAAAATTGTGAAATTGTTTAAAAAATAATGATAAAGATATTTTCACAGTATCGTTTTTACAATATTCTAACACAATGAAATTAGTTCATATTAATATTTATGATTATTATTATTAATTTTTAAATAATTTTAAATTAATTATATAATAATGATATATAAATAATATTATTAAAAAAAATGTTTTTAAAGTATATTGTCTACGGATAACAGTGTGGTTTAAAGTATGAAAACAAAAAATATCGTGTGGTGGTGTTATTCTCACACGTTTCACATTTGATGTCTCTTCTGCAACACGTGGCACTCTTCATCATTTTATTTGCTACAGTTTGCATTTCATTATTTTTTTAAGCTAATATAATTCATTCCTTTCATTATTTAACATATATATAATATTTGAAGTCAAACTTATACATTACTTAAATTAATGTCAACATGTCGTTTGATTAATTGAGAACTTTTAATAAAATATCTCGAGTGAGAAAAAGTTGTACTTAATACTTTATAATTTGAGTTTATGGTATATAATAATAATTTCCTTTATAACTTTAGGAAGTAAGTATTGTTTTAAATATATAATAGTAGTCAGAAAAAAAAAACAATACTTAAATTAATGTCAAGAATATGTTGAAAGTTAGGGGTGTCATTCTATTAATCTGCGATATCTAAAAACTTATTCATGTAAAATTAAATAAAGTAATCATATTTTCTTCTCTGTGTATAAATGATGTATTAAGTGAAGAGAATAACTTAAACTGATGACAATTATATGGGAATTTTAAAAAAAAAAAAAAACTAATAACCTTACGCTTACTTAAAAAGAAACGAAAATGTATTATTTAATTTAACCATCTAATAGTTAAAGATTCGTTTTTTTCACTAGCATATAATGAAAGTATTATAATTTAATTTGATATATGTGTATTTATACACACACAAATATGTTTATATTGAGTTTCTAACTTATTTTTCAAGCCAAAAAATTTATTGACTTAATTAATAGTGTTCAGTGATCAATTTTTTTTCAATAGTTTGTATTTGAAGTGGTGTTTTTTGTAACATCCCAAAATTATACAGTCATCAACTATATACTTAGAATAATTACACGTATCAATAACCCAAAACAGTCTTAAAACACAGGGATCGACAATAACGAAAGAGGATGAACGACCGTAAATGAAGAATAATTTAACGAGCGCTTACAAAAGATAAGGACGAACGGTTTACAAAACAAATACCGAACGTCCAACTATAAACAAACCATAAAAGAGCGCTCGCTCACAGCCGCTCGCTACTCTAACTACACTAACTAGAACCGAACGCTCACTGTTCGGCCTTCACTTCAACTTCTACCAGATTTTCTTCAGCAAGCAACCCTTCTTCAAGCCTTTGTTCAAGGGATGCACCACCATCTGCTCACACCCACAACGGATGATCATCGCATTTTGACAAGACGGAAAATACATGGACAGTAGACAACACAATGGAAATGCAAGGGTAAGCTTATAATATTTAATTTATACAATCAACACATACATTTACATTTCAATTCGTACAAACAACATGTGACTTATCCAATAACAAACATAAAAATACATATATATA
>NW_025908368.1:88998-110499 GCF_018835915.1 Vigna umbellata
TAAGACAGACCGTACGGGACTGTAGAAACCGTGTAGCTACAGCGTCCTGCACCCGAGTGGTGTGGTAACTGGGAAACTCTCAACAGCTGCCACTCGAGTAATCCTTCGCCCCTGCTAAGTGAGGGATACGAAAAGACTCTACCATTCCCACACTGCCTACCCCCTTCTACGTGAAGATGAGTATCACGGAATATCAGGATGGACCAAGCCAGCATTAGCATGCCAAGTCATACTTTACAAAAACTTCAATAATCAATCATATCTGAGACGTCTCCTTGGACCGCTCGTTAAAATCCATTCCAATAATTCGTTCAAAATATCATTCGTCCATATTAAACATTTCTCATATTCACATTTTCATTCTATGTTCCACTTTCTTAAATACACGAACGTTCATCACTCAATCAATAGGACTAACATGTTACAGTATCCTACATCCTCGTTCTGAACAAAAGAAACGAACCATATCCACTCAATACGTTTCAACACTTAAAAATTTGAAGGTACTGATCTTAGAAGATATGGATGATACCTTAGAAAAATTTTAAGTATAAAGACTCCAGTAGATCCAAAGGATACAGTCAGTAAGAAAATATTAGATACACAACCAATATGATTGGATTTCAGAAAACACACACTGCCAGTCAACGAACGAACGTAATTAACCAATTTTGGACGAACGCCCAGTTACGTTCGCTCAGAATTCAATGATAAGGACGAGCGTTCAGTTATAAAACCGAACCTCCTTGGACGAACGCGGTCAATGACCGAGCCCAAATCAGAACGAACGCTTGGTATAAACGAGCGCTATCTGGACGAACGCTTCGGTATAAGACGAGCGCCAATTGGGACGAACGTTCAATATAATGACGAACGCTCTTGTAAACGAACGTTCGACACAAGTCTAACGACACTTAAGGACGAACGCTCGACTTAAGGCCGAACGTCACTATTTATAAAGTTTCAATATTATCTATACTGAGATGAAACGAAACGCTCATTCACTAAATTGGGACGCTCGTTCTCGAGCAGAATTCATTCCAAATGAACGAATTCCCAACTAAGTTATTTTAAGAAAAACCGGAACGGTCTATGACGTACAGTGACGAGCGTCATTCATAAAAGGGAAGTTAAAATTCCAGAGTTCTCAAACTTAACAGAATTTTCCAGATTCATTTTTCCAACTTTAAAACATTCATTCCAGATTTAATTCACCTTCAACATTTCATTCATACAGTTTCAATATCCAAATCCTTCCAAATATATCATAAACATACTCCATTCAACATAATCATTCAACATGCTTTTTAATCAAGATCAACAACATATATCATACATAAAAGTCAGTGTTCATCCATAACAGATCAATCAAAACCAAATTCATATCAGATCTCAGTAACCATTCATAACAGATCAACTTCATGAAATTCATACATGCACAATAACAGTGATCATCCATACAACTCAAATCTTATATCTTCATTCATGCAACTCAATCATTCAACATACAGTATAAATAAACCATATAAGCTTCCCTTACCCGGATTGCAGTGACTTTACAGTATAACTTGCTTCTGTCCAACTAGGGCTTCTACCGCATAACGCTCTTCCTTAGCGCTCAACTAGGTTTAACCAAAGAGAACTCAGAAACTCAGATTTTATTCTTTGCATGCAACTGAAACAGTGTTCCTAGAATCTAGATCTCGGTTATGGTTTGGAACTTACCAGTTACAGGATCAAAAGAGGTTCGATCAAAACGAAATTACTGGCCCGTGAACGTTTCTATGGTTTCAGAAACTGATTGAAGTTGAAAGAAGTGAGAAAATGGTAGAGAGAAGATAGAGTTCTTAGTGAGAAGTTGGAGAGAATGGAAGGTTCCTAGAGAGAAGGGGGGAA
The DNA here is from genome assembly GCF_018835915.1 of Vigna umbellata. Next base: position 90,895 of record NW_025908368.1, read on the forward strand.
GTCGTAGAGAGAAGGAGGAGAGAAAGAATTTTCCAGAATCAAGAAAGGAGTGTGCGTGTAGAGCGAGGGATGATTTTTCTGAGAATGCATGCCTTGTTCAGTGCCGAACGAACGTCCGTCCTCGTCGCCACGTGCATTCCACTAACGTTTTCCAAGATTCCACTCGCCTGGACACCTGGCGTTCTCTAGTGACTGTCGTGCTCTCCGAGTGACACGCAAAACTGCGCTGCGTTTTCCCCACTCCAAACTCCATGCAGCGTGACACCTGGCGCAAGCTTTGGAATGCCTCCCTCTGCCGCCACGTACGCTGTTGAAGTGTCTAGTTCTTCAGTTTGCCACGTGACTCCAATGTACGTTATTTTCCAGGGTCTTACATTCCCTCCAACTACAAAAATTTCGTCCTCGAAAATCTAGGTATATAAGTGTAGACGGAGTTACTTTGTCCATGCTAAGCAAACCTTCAACTTATCTTGTAATGTCGTCATCTTCTCGTTCCAGACACTTTCACCCATCTGATGGATTTTCACTTGAACACTAGAGGGGTATACTCCAATACCTACTGGTTGGATTTATACAATCGTTATCCTTAAATACGAACGTGTTCTAGTCCTTCTAGTCTACACATCAGACGAGTCTCCAATATAAACCAAGTGACGATGCGTGAAAACTAAATGAGGATTAGCCAATGAGAGACAATGATATCTTCATACGCTACCGTCCCAAAGCGTCTACAATCCAAGAACATCGGCAGCAGCTTCCTGACAAGTGACTTCGTCCCACACACATGTTTAGCAATTCTTCAATGTTGACTGGTTCCAACTATAACGAACGGTTATGTTTGGGTAAGAGACTAAAGATTTATGGGAGATGATAAATTACAAGGGAACCGTGAAATAAGGAACCAGTAGATGATTTTGAAATAAGAGACATTGGATTTGAAAGGTTAATGGATTGGTAAATCATACCGAACGAGAGAAATTATTCATTAGGAAGAGTCACAAGTTTCCAGAGGAAAAGAATTATATGAAGTATTACTATTGGATTAGAATGTTGAACGGATACAGAATCAACAGAGTGAAGAGAACATAAAAGATAATCGAATATCCGGATAATTGTTATGGGAAACTAAGACAAGTAGATATATATATATATATAATATATAGCAAATTCAGTAAAGGGTATAAATGACGAACGTAACGGACGAAACTAATCCGAGCAGTCAAAGAACCCGACCCTTAACACCTGTATTAACGGATTCAGAATAACCTTGGATATAAAGATCGTAGGCCAACTTTAAAAGGAACAGGATATAATCAAACGAATATTTAGTGCCTGAGAAAGAGTGTTAAATAAGACCAAGAGTGACATTTATTTACTGGAATTGGGACGAACGCTATTTAAGTCGTTCTGAAATTCAAAGTATGGACGAGCGACGGGTATAAGACCGTACACTTCTTAGAACGAACGCTCATTTCGAAACCGAGCGCTTGTTAAGAACGACGCTCGTTTCAAGACGAGCGTTATTAAGACGAACGTTCAGTGTCGAAACCAACTATATTTAGGGCGAACCCTAGGTAGTTGACCGAGCACAAAAATAGAACGGACGTGCTTTTAGAAGGACGTTCGGTGTTAGACCGAACGCTAACTTAGGACAAATGCTCAGTCTAAGATCGAGGGTTCACTTGGACGACGCTCAGTATAATACTAAGCGCTACTTATGACGACGCTGGTGAACAAAACGAGCAGTCTAAATAACTTCAATTATTTCAATCGTTGGACACGCTAGGCTGAGCCGAACGCTCAAACCTAACCCTTCACACAAAGGACGCTCGTCTCAATCAGAATCCTTTCCAAATAAAAGAATTCTTATTCTAAGTCATTTCAGGGATACCGAACGCCAACATCCCATTCACATTAACTATCTCCTAGTTAGTCAATTCTAGAAATAACACTCTCACTAATCATAGTAATAAACATCTATCTCACTGGTCGGATATCTACACTAACCCAATTTTTGGTGTTTACACTGTCTGACCGAACAGCTTCCTTATCACAGTAATTAAAACAGTGTACGGCAAGCAATTCATACCACAAGAAAGTGCGTGGATGAATATACCTGAGCAGCGCCTCCGCTCCAGTTATCGCATATACCAGCCCAACAGCTTGGGCTCGTCACCTCTCCCTTGCTGATTCCTTCAGCGTTCGGTGGGTCTCATCACCGCTCGACCACTCATTTGCACTCGTTCTCCAAATGTCCATTGTCCACACCGGTACAGTATTTCCTCCCACCACTGAGGACATGACGAACGGTAGTGTGGTCTCCCACTGGAAACAACTAACGTTCCCGTACTGTCCGGCTTGTCCAGCAGGAACTAAAGTTTGAGAACTGCTCGTGCTAGATGGCCGACTAGGACGAGGGTAAGTGTCCTTCTCGGAACGGTACCTCCCCGGGATACTATAGGTCCCCTACTAACTTGTGTGATTCTTGTGTTGTTCAGCTTTGCCATATTTTCTCCAAAACTTTGCCCTCTCAACCATGGCAGGAAACGTTCTTATGCACAAACTTGAATCATAACCCTTCAAATCACTTCTTAGACCGTTCTCAAACTTCCGACACCTGCCACTCCTCACTGGTTGCCATAGTATTGAACGACAAGATGTTTGATTTATTGGTGTATTCGGAAACTGACATAACCCCTTAACCAAACTGTAAGAACTCACTTCCTTTGCAAAACGAACGCTGTCAGGGAAGTTTCTTCATAAATTTATTCCTGAAAACTTCCCACGTGACTGGTTGTTGAGCGTCCGTTAAGATGGCTCTAGCGCTCGCCCACCAGTGGCTTGCTCTCCCGTCAAACAAGTACTCAGTGTACGCTAAACGGTTCTCATCCGAACCACTCTTAGCATTGAGATCCTCTCAATATCCCTAGCCACTGGTATGCTCATCAGGAAGACCTTTCCATTGAACTTTGCCGGATGATGTGGAGAAAACTCTCCAAGCTCCATTATGTAGCAGCATGGGAAGGGTTAGAAGAGGACGCTCCTGGCGAGCCTTGGTAGCAGAACAAGAATATATCCATCAGCTGCCTCTGAGTTGATTCTGAATCACCGCGAGGCCTCCAAACTTTGCATTGCATCCTGATTCTGCCTCATCAAAGCAGCGTTTTGCTCGATCAAGGTCGTGTTCTGTTGTTGAAGTCTAATTCAATCACAGTTTCCAATATCCTAGTGTTGTTGGACGTGTCAGGTTCACTGGTTGGGGTGGAGGAGGTAGCCTAGGTGCCATTCGTTCTCTGAACACAGAGGAAAACGACGTTAATTATGTCCAAGTTAAAATAATAATAACTCATTAAACATACAGTAAGCCACACAGCAAAAACGCAGTGCACTCATAACCCTCAGCGTCCTTTAAGAGAACAAAACTGCTCTGATACCAATAATTAACATCCCAAATTAGACAGTCATCAACTATATACTTAGAATATTACACGTTCAATAACCCAAAACAGTCTTAAACACAAGGGATCGACAATAACGAAAGAGGAGAACGACCGTAAATGAAGAATATTTAACGAGCGCTTACAAAAAGATAAGGAAGAACGGTTTACCCCAAACAAATACCGAAGTCCAACTATAAACCCACCATAAAATCGCTCTCACATCCTCTCGCTACTCTACTACACTAACTAGAACCGAACGCTCACTGTTCGGCCTTCACTTCACTTCTACCAGATTTTCTTCAGCAAGCAACCTTCTCAAGCCTTTGTTCAAGGGATGCACCACCATCTGCTCACACCCACAACGGATGATCATCGAATTGACAAGACGGAAAATACATGGACAGTAGACAACACAATGGAAATGCAAGGGTAAGCTTATAATATTTAATTTATACATCAACACATACATTACATTTCAATTCGTACAAAACAACATTGAACTTATCCAATAACAAAACATAAAATACATAATATATAAGACAGACCGTCCGGACTGTATGAACCGTGTAGCTACAGGCGTCCTTTGCACCCGAGTGGTGTGGTAACTGGGAAACTCTCAACAGCTGCCACTCGAGGTAAATCCTTCGCCCCTGCTAAGTTGAGGGATACGAAAGACCTCCTACCATTCCCACACATGACTACCCTCCATCTACGTGAGGATGAGTATCACGGAAATATAGGATGAGACCAGTCAGCATTAGCATGACCCACATGTCATACTTTTACAAATTCAATATATCAACAATCTGAGCGTTCCTCCCTGGAACGCTCGTCATAAAATCACATTTCCAATAATTCGTTCAAAATATCATTCGTCCATATTAAACATTTCTCATTATTCACATTTTCATTCTATGTTCCACTTCTTAAATACACTAACGTTCATCACTCATCAATAGGGACTAACATGTACAGTACTCCTACATCCTCGTTCTGAACAAAAGAAAGAACCATTTATCCACTCATACGTTTCAACACTTAAAAATTTGAAGGTAACTGATCTTAGAAGATATGGATGATAATTAGAAAAATTTAAGTATAAGACTCCAGTAGAATCCAAAGGATACAGTCGTAAGAAAATATTTAGATACACACAAATATGATTATTTAGAAAACAACACTGCCAGTCAACGAACGAACGTTAATTAACAATTTGGACGGAAGCAGTTACGTTCGCTCAGAATTCAATGATAAGGACGAGCGTTCATATAAAACCGAACCCTCCTTGGACGAACGCTGGGTCAATGACCGAGCCAAATCAGAACGAACGCTTGGTATAAACCGAGCGCTATCTTGGACGAACGCTTCGGTATAAGACCGAGCGCCAATTGGGACGAACGTTCAATATAATGACGAACGCTCTGTAAAAGAACGTCGAACAAGGCGAACGACATTAGGACGAACGCTCGACTAAGGCCGAACGTCAGTATTTATAAAGTTTCAAATATTTATCTATACTGAGCTGAACGAACGCTCATTCACTAAATGGGGACGCTCGTTCTCGGCAGAATTCATTCCAAATGAACGAATTCCAACTAGTTATTTTAATGAAAAAACAAACGGTCTATGACCGTACAGTGACGAGCGGCATTCATTAAAAGGGAAGATAAAATTCCAGATTTCTCAAACTTAACAGAATTTTCCAGATTTATTTCCACTTTATAACATTCATTCCAGATTTAATTCACCTTCAACATCATTATCATACAGTTTCAATATCCAAATCCTTCCAAATATATCATAAACATACTCCATTCATACATAATCAATTCAACATGCTTTTAATCAAGATCAAAAACATAATCTATACTAAAAGTCAGTGTTATCCATAACAGATCAATCAAAACCAGAATTCATATCAGATCTCAGTAACCATTCATAACAGCTCAACTTCATGAAATTCATACATGCACAATAACAGTGATCATCCATACAACTCAAATATATATTCTTATTCATGCAACTCAGATCATTCACATAAAGTATAAATTAAACATATAAGCTTCCCTTCCCGGATGCAGTGAACTTTTAACATATACTTGCTTCTGTCCAACTAGGCTTTCTACCCGCTACGCTCTTCCTTACGCTCCTAACTAGGTTTAACCAAGAGAACTCAGAAACTCAGATTTTTATTCTTTGATGCAATGAAAACGTGTTCCTAGAAATTCTAGATCTAGGTTATGGTTTGGAACTTACCAGTTACAGGATCAAAAGAGTTCGGATAAAACGAAGGCTTACTGGCCCGTGAACGTTTATGGTTTCAGAAAACTGATTGAAGTTGAAAGAAGTGAGAAATGGTAGGAGAAGATGAGATTATTAGTGAAGTTGGAGAAGATGGAAGGTTCCTAGAGAAAGGTGGGGAAGTCGTAGAGAGAAGGAGGAGAGAAAGAATTTCCAGAATCAAGAAAGGAGTGTGCGTGTAGAGCGAGGGATGAGTTTTTTCTGAGGAATGCATGCCTGTTTCCAGTGCCGAACGAACGTCCGCTCCTCGTAGCACGTGCATTCCACTAACGTTTCCAGATTCACCACTCGCAGTGACACCTGGCGTTCTCTAGTGAACTGTCGTGCTCTCCGAGTGACACGCCAAACTGCGCTGCGTTTTCCCCACTCCAAACTCCTGCAGCGTGACACCTGGCGCAAGCTGTGAATGCTCCTCCCTGCTTGCCGCCCACGTACGCTGTGAAGTGTCTAGTCTCCAGTTGCCACGTTACTCCAATGTACGTTATTTTCCAGGGTCTTACATTTTAATTTAGTATTTTTCGAAACAAACAAGAAATTTGATTAGAGTTTAACAGAAAAAGTAGAGAGGTAATTGTGAAACAAACAAGAAATAATAAAATGGATATATAACCAGAAAACTTAATTTTGATAATGGCAAATGAAACAATACCAAATGAAGCAAGTCCAAAATAATACTATATCCAACTTTAAAAAGTATCAAAATATAAACATCAAATTGGCGGTAATCTTCGGTCTAATTTTTCTTTTTCTTTTTCTTTTGTCTTATTATTCCACCAATTATCTACCCTATACCTACCATTTTTATTTTATATTTGTTAGTTTCTATAGATATTTTTCCAAAATTTAAAAAACATAATTTAAAATTTATTGTTTCAAATGAAAATATTATCTAAAATTATAAATAAAATAAATGTCAAAGCCCATTTAAAACACCCACTCAGGATTCGTTTTAGTGGAGTTCACGTGTCAAGAGGGGGGCTCGACACTCAGAGGACGGACGCCAGGTGTCAAGCGAAGAGGATCCCGAAATCAGATAGTGGAAGACAGGTGTCGACAGATGAGCAGACGCTCGTTTTTTACGTTGGAAGGAAAACTTGAGTTTCAGAAATCCAAGCCATTCTCTGCTGCAACCTCTCCTCCAAACTCGGGAACTTTCATTTCTCCTCCTTTTCTCTAAAATCTCCTTCATCTTCTCTTTACGAAATCTTCGTCGTTTCTTCTCCAATCTCCGTTCAGACACCGTAGAAGCACTTCCGGCGTCAAGAGCTTCTAGATAAACTATTTGGTTTGTGAAGCGGAGCTGGTAAGTCCTTCTCTTCACTCTGTCGTTTGTTTTCCTTAGACATGAAAACCAGTTCTGGTTTCATGTTTGATCACCATTCTCTAAATGAGTGGTTCTGAGAGGTGTTGGTTTTACTTGGTTAGTTGGATAATTGTCGAGCGTTGAGGGTAGAAGAACTGGATAGGGTGAATATATATATATATATATGTATTTGTATAGTCTCGTTTATTCTTAAAACACTACTTCAATAGTATCTTATTATATTTATCAAGCTTTCTATTATAAGTTTAGTAGTGCTCGGTCTTACATCAAGCGCTCGTACTGAGTAATGCTCGGTCTCACACCAAACGCTCGTACTGAGTAGTGCTCGGTCTTACACCAAGCGCTCGTACTCGTTTCTTTTATAATCTATATTGAGGAAAATAGTGTTCGTCCAACTTCAATAGAGTTTTCTCTCTACCGTGTTCGGTCATTAACTGACATTCGATTTTCTTGATGCTAAACTCAAATGAGCTAAGTATTCATAAGCGTTTGGTTTCCTTATGTGACTCCTTCTAAGTATTATTCTTTGAATGTTTTGAAGTGTCTGTATCCATTGGTTCCAGCCTAGAGTCTTAGTACTTGGCATGGTCTTTTCAGTGTTCGATTGGAGCTCTCAAGAGTCAGTTCATCAAATTGGCTCACCTTGTAATTAACATTCGTTCCATTCGTTTCTTGCAATATCTATTGCGCTCGGTTTCTTTCTCAGCCCGATAGTAACCTCCTTGGTCTTAATCTATTATGGACTGGAAGTCTCTCGGTAACACTCTAAGTGTTCGGTCTATTTAAAAGTGAAAGTTGAACGTTTGGAAATTGGTATCCTTACTGATTTTGTGAGAAATGTTTAAGAGATATGAATAATAATGAAAGATGAAGAGAATATGATATGAATGAAATGTGTTGGATTATGGACGAGCGTTCCAGGGAGGAACGACTCATGGTTGAATATTGGAATTTGTAAAGTATGAATGTGGTCATGCTAAGCTGACGGTTCATCCTTATGTTCCGTGAGTACTCGTCCTCACGTAGAGGAGGGTAGGTCATGTGTGGGAACGACAGGAGGTTCTAGTCCTTAGGGTTACTTTGGACTGATAGGTCTAACCTCGGGTGGCAGCTGTTGAGGGTATCCCAGTTACTACATCACCTGGGTGCACGAACGCCTGTAACTACACAGATTTCATACAGTCCGGACAATCAGTCTAGTATTAAGCTTTGAATGAATCGTATGATGAAATATATCTTGCGTGTTTGATTTTGTGAAATGTATGTTTATCCATGAATTAAATTACATAAGCTTACCCTATTTCCTGTCTTGCCATGTATTCTCGTTCGTTCGTCTTTGTCATTGCGATGATCACCCTGTGGGTGGGAGCAGAAGGAGAAGAGTTGCTGGAAGAAGCATTGGAAGAGGCGTTGGAGGAAGATAACTTAGTAGAGTTAGAAGTTAAGATCGAGCCATTCGGTCAATAGTAGTCTGATAGTAAGGTGAACGCTCGATCACCTTTTCCCTTTGCTTTCGTTTTGACCGTTCCGTATAGGCTTTTGTAAACCGTTCGGTCAGAATTACTTAGGATGTTCGGTTTTTAATTTTCTAGTCTTTTTGTAAGGTCGTTCTGCCTTAACCGTACGTCCTATCTTTTGTTAGAACTGAGCTGTAATATTATTATATGTAATCATTCTATTATATGGTTTTACACTGTATTTTTGGGATGTTACAATAAACTTGTACAAAAAATATTAGTGAAATAAAATTAGTTTTTTAAAAATAAATTATGATAAATTAAGGTTAATTTGATGGTGTAATACATGTTTGGATTAATATTTGTGAACTAAAATTTGTGTTAACTTAAATTTGCAAAAAGAACTCAAGCCTGGCTTCTGCAAAATTGAATTGATGCGCAAACATACTTTTGTTTTACAAGTGATACAGAAATGCTTAAAAATGTGTGGCGTATAATCTCACCCAACTGTAACAGTTCTTCCCCTGATTAATCAAATGTGTACTCCATTTAATACCAAAACATAAGAAAGGGACATAATAATCTGCAAACAACTATTTTTCCATGTTGTCCTATTTACTGCACACAGCATAAAAAACTAGCTACATCCTTTCATCCAATGGTGAAAATGACTGTGAATTAATAAAGAGTGGGGATAGAAACTGGTTGTGAAGTAAAAGGATAGTAGAAATTTTTGTTTTTCAAACATGAGTAAAAGACAGTACAATACCACTTAAAGAGAATATTGTGAGAAGGGAGGTAGAATAAATAGATTTAACTTGTTATGAAGAAGTTATGAAGAAGTCGTAAATAAATGTCTCTAAAATGGAAATTTTGGTACATTCAAAATCCACCTAAGACGTGGTGAGGCCTATCTAGCCAGCTAAAAGTTTAGGAGGAAATGCCAACTAAAAAGGTACATTGCCGTAAATTCTACAAAAGGCAGAAGACAAGAGGAAAGGGTCCCACAACATTCAAACATTAAGGTGGGTGGGGAAGGCCTTAAACTCATCAAGCTTCACAGACAACATTCAAGAATTACGCACCACGGGCCATTTTCATCCTTGGCATTGACTTCTTCATTTGACGAGCACGCTCTTTTGCTTCTTTCTTTCGAATAGCCTCTGCACTCAACTTTGCCTCTGCCTCCTCCATCATCTTTTTCCTCTCCGCCTTTCTTCTCTGCATGGCCTCTTGTTGTGCATTTCGGAGTTCTTTCTGTGCCTCCAGAGCAGCCTTTTGTCGTGCACCCTCTGTCTTTGACCGAGCCTGAAATATGAACACCACTTATTTAAGGAACAACCATAAAAACTTCATCACCTACAAGCCAAACATAGATTCGTAGCATGACTAACCCACCTGTGAACTTAATTTATATCTTCCGATCAAGTCAATATAATACGGAACAAGAGCCACCAGCCGAGTCATGTCAGCCATGTTCTTGGCAGCAGGAAGCGCAAACTTGAACAACAATACCTTCTTGTGTATACCGGGGTGCTGATCGGAGAAATGCAATGAAATTAAACCTTTTCCAAATTTTTCAAAAGCTTTGTCACCAAAAACCTGCAGTATAACAGTATCTGATTTTGAGTCCAATAAATAAGTTTAACAGGATATGAAACAGTGCAGATGAAACAAGACCCTTATTTTGCGTTAAGGCTTGAAAACATTAAATGAAGCCAAATGTAATCAAGCTACTTAACAGCAAATTGAAACAGCGGTGCATGGTCACTTCACACAAATGGCATCAAAAGAATATGTAACCAAAAGACACACTATCAACCAGGATAACCAAGGAGGATGCCAACTTATATCTAACAATCAACCACATAAAGTTTTGAACATGATAAATAATGCTCCTCATAAAATCATTGAATATATAATTATTATTACTCATATTACTGTTTTAATAATCTTCGTCTCGACAAGTGACAAACTGACCAAAATATATGCCAATTTAATGAGATAACAAATTCCAAAAGTATAGTATATTATATTTAAATTTAGTTTCCTACTTCTCGTCATCTTGTATGATCAAGTTGTATATCCTTATCTTATGATTTGCTACCGTAATTAGTTAGGACTGAGGATTGTGTTGTGATTAGAATAAAAAAGGGTTAATGCTTTAGGATTTAAACATACATTATAATGTACACACATACGCATATAGCTTTTGCTTTCCCTAACTTTTCTTGTTCTTGGATTGAAGATTGTCTTTCTTTTATTTCTGAAAAAGCCAGTCCCATTGTTTGCAATATTCAGCTTGTTGTTATCACTTTCATTATTTGGATTATTTGGAAAGCTAGGAATCATATGAAATTCAAGAAATCTATTCTTTTTCATTCTGCTCTTCTTTCCGTACAATGGAATGTTCAGATGGCAGGTAAAAGGTCATCTAAGTATTTGAATAATTATATGACTAACCTTTATATTTTGAGATTTTTTAATGTTCAAACTATAACTTCCAAAGGTATTAGAGCTAAACAGGTTGAGTAGATCATGCCTGAAATGGATGTGCGTTGATGCTTTTGCTAACATTGGTGTGGATAATAGAGTTTATTTTTTTGGTTTGACATTTTATCTTCTAAAATTGGGTGAGAAATAGATTACTTAGTAGAATATTTTTTTTTCCAGAAAACAGTTTTTAAAACCAAAAAGAGAGGGAAAACAAACATCGAATGTTTCCAACATGCTTCAGACTTCTCCTGTAATTGATGACACCAACAGAAAAATTTCAGGCAAGTTTTCCTACAAGACCACCACCACAGATCTACTAGTCCCCAAAATCTCTGGATCACCAAAGTGAAGATACACTCCCATACACTATTCTTAGGAACACATAGTTCTTCCATGCATCGCCAATCACCATCCTTAGCTGCATGTGGGCGAATCATAAACCTTCCCTCTGTAGAATATATAAAAATATCACATCATAGAGAATCTTAAATTATCCATTAGGATTAGTTCCCCTATTTCGAAATACCACTCAGGATTGATTGCCATGTTTATTTGTCTTATAATTTGTATTCATACTTAATTAGGACAAAATGATTAGTATAAACAAGAGTTGGTGCTATAAGTTTTGTATGCACATCAACACAGACTTTCACCTTCTCTCCATTCTCTCTCCAGTATCTAAAACTTCATCATTTCAACAGCCTTGAAACTCAGACTTTCACCTTGTTCTAAAGGATAGCGTAGCAGCAAGCCCAAAGATTGCTCTAGCTCTTCATATAATTACTATTGCCAACAGTTAGTGAGGAGAAAAAAAAGAGTGACAGCGAAAATAATGCCTGGTGGGAATCCTGAGGAGAAGTCTAAAATAAATAGGTTATATGTTGGATGGAAAAGGTAGTATTTTAAATAATAATATATAATGTTCTACAGCTTTTGGACCTTGGTTTTAAGAAAGGGTCCATGCTTTTCGGCAGTATCAATTGCAACGTGAGAGAAAATTCATTCTACAGAAACGGAGTTATAAATAACTCAAGACAAAACCAACCAGCAAAATCTATTTCTACCCCTTTCTCTCTATGCAATTCAATCTCTCGGTGAAGTTAGAAACTAAAGATGCCACCTGTGACAACTGACCTTCATACTCAGGTAAGCTTCTAGTGAAGGGGCACACAAGGATAAAAAGCTAATAAAGCACTTAAATTAGCAAGAATTTATCACATGAAAGCTTCATTGCCTGTGAAGTCTCTAAGGGCGAGTTACATAAACAAATTAATTAAGCATTTATTCAATAAGTTATCAAACAAAGACTATTCTCAAGCATAACTATGAAGATTAAACAAAGCCTCTCTACATATTGAAATAAGATTAAAAAACAGATAGCAACCATAAAATAGCATGAGAAGAAAATTGGTAATTGAAAGAAGAGAAAGGAACCTGATCAATGACGGCGTCGGTGATCAAATCAGCAGCTACTTCCTTGGATTCAGAGATAACAGCGAGGTCATCAGCAACCCACTTCCTGGAAGTGAGAGGGGAGAGAACACTGCCGAACCTCTGCAAATCCCTCACATCCTTGTGCATGGCCTTGGCAGCCTTCTTCTTGGCCATTGCGAAAACCACATGATCCATGGCGTCATCGTTCATGTACACTTCGAACGCGATCTCGTCCCTGCAGGGCACGATCATGTTATAGATCCTCGCGATGAGATCGTGCCTGCTTTTCAACTCGAGCGTCGCCAACAGCCCCTGGCAGTACCTTCTCCCGCTCGCGTAGAACTTGAACGTCGTCTGCCCCTCCTTCAGCAGCAAGGGCGCATCGTCGCCGCCGTCACCGATCCCTAGAAGGCTGAAATTCTTCTCGAAGATAGAATCCTTGGCAGCGAACTGCGCAGCCCAGGAGAGCGCGATGTTCTCGTTCTCGCGCTTGCCGGTGAAGTAATTGATGGCGAACATGATGAGAAAGGATCCGCAGAGGATCTCCACGGTGAAAGAGCGGGGAGAATTAGGGATAGGAGGGGTTTGGGTGGCGGTGGAGTTTTCAGTGGATTTGGGATCGGAGGGAGGTTCGGGGGCGGGGTGTTCGACGGGAACGCCCTCGAATTCGTCGTCGTCCCAAAAATCGAAGGTGGTGGTGGTGGTGGCGGGAGGGGACTTAGGGAGATCGGAGGGTGGTGGTTGGGGAGTTGGATCGGTGGCGAGAGGGGTGGGGTCGGAGAGGGGCGGTGATCGGAGAGATGCGGGATCGATGGAAGCGTCTTCGATTTCATCGTCGTCTTCGGCTTCGAAACCTTCGAAATGAGAATCGGCGTACGCAAAGACGACGAATAGCGAGTGAACGCAGAGAAGAGCGAGAAAGAGACATGAGAGAGTTGGATTTGCCATTGACAGATTGTGTGAGCTCTGTTGTCTTCTCAAAAGCTCAGATGCAATGCAACCCAACAATATATCTTAATTACTAATTACTAGTATTATCAGTTGATATTTCTACAGCAATTATAATAAATATTATCTTATCTCAACAAAATAATTATAATTTCTTAAGAAAAACAATGACTAATATAATATATACTAATTTCATTTATATACTTTAGAAAGAAATTGGTAATTGTGAGCGTTAATTATGTAATTTTTAATTCACCCTTATTAATAATTATGTTATATAATGTAAATATTTAATTATGGAATGTGCTTTATGAGATATCTAAATTTCTAACTATAATTTGAATCACCTACATAATATATCGCGTGAAAAAAAATATCAATATATTTTATTCGGTCAATTTTTTTAATTAATATAAAATCTTTAAATATTCTCTCATATTTTAATCATATTTATATCTTATAATTTTATTTTAATTTTATCAATTTAAAATATATAATTTATTTTTCCATTACATATTTTCCATGTCAACCAAAATGTGATTTCCATTATAACGATTTGGATGCTTACTTAACAATAGAAACATATTAAGCAGTGATTTGATATGTTTGAATATATATATTGTGGTATCATTAATACAAATATTTAAAAATTTTATTAACATATTTTAATAATTAAAATATTAGTTTCTTGTTTGAATTTTCATTGTGTTGTCTTTTATCGATTATAATTGTATTTTGACAGGGAAGGGAAAATATCGTATGTATAGTATACAGAGGAACATCAATAGATATTCTATAAATATTTTTTAAAAAACTATCTTTCTATATTTTCACACGTTATATTAAAGAAATTGATGTATTTTTTATTTTTTATTTTTTTGCATTTTGGGTGTTACAGTTTAAAATTTCAATAATTAAATTTTTAAAGATGAGAACCAATACTAAGTTACCTGGATATAATTTTAAACACTGAAATGACATGATGTGATTATAATAAGTGGTGGACATGATTTTTGAGTGGATTTTTTTAGTTTTGATAAAGGAAGGAACTTAAGTGAAAGTTTTTTCTTAGTGCTAAATTCATCATTATAAATAAAATATATATAAACTTTATAATTTAGTTATTTATCATGAAAAAGTGAAAACTATTCGTATTATATAACTCAAATAAATACATAAAAATAATTTTAATAATATTGTTTGCAGAAAAAACATTAAATATATATATTATACTTACATATAAAGATTATTTTGTATCCATGTTTCCTTTCCAATTTTATCTTTTGAATAAAAATTATTTAAAATTAAAATAATTACATTATTAATGTTATCTTTTAAATGATTATTTTTAAATTTAATATTTTTTATTTAATTTTTTTAATCTTAATCATTTTATTAATTTCTAAAACAAATTGTTGTTTTAATACATTTGTTACTAATGATAGTTTGTTATTCTCGTGAAAAGAAAAAGATTTATGATAAATTATTACGTTTAAAAAAATATAAATGATTTATCCTATTGGAGATGAAAGGATAAGATAGTTTAAATTGAATTATTTAAATGAATATATAAGTTAAAAAATATAACTCTGAAGCATAAATATATTTTGTCTGATATAATTTATCCTCAGTAAATCAGATATTTGTTTTTAATACGTCTAATTTATAACTTAAAATTATAGAAATTTTTAATTACAATTACTGCGACATCAAGGTGATTTATTATACTGTGTTATTAGAATATTCATCCATAACATTTACGAAAGCCCAAATCTAATCACCTTAATTATGCTTTATAGCATGATTTAACTGAAATCCATCCACAAAATTCAATACTTTACGAATGCATAATGAAAAATAATATTTATCCACAAACTAATATACTCATTCAAACCAGCTCAATCCAAATCAAATTATGAAAAATACTGTCGAAAATAAGTAGAAGAAAAGAAAAGGATGATTCAAATTCATAATTTGCAGAAAGATTCTTTTATCATTAAAGTGAAGATAATTTGTTTTAAAGAATTATATAGAAATTCTTCTAAGTTTACATGTTCTTCTGAGCAATTGATAACAGTTCATATTTTCATGCATTAAAACTAAATTCAGAAATAACCGTGAAGAAGATGGATCGGAAGATGTACAGAATTTAAAAAATTTATAAAAATTATTTTCTTAAGAAAATTTAAAGTATTTTATCAAAAACTCTTTCATTTAATTTAAAATATTAATAAAAACTGCTGTAAAGAATGTGTTGTGAAGCAAAGAAGAACAGAAAATCTTTGAATGCAGCATCTGTTCATGAATTACTTACATATAGAGCTAAAAGCTGATTCGGTTACTTGAAAGATTGGACTAATGATTCAAAATCATCCATTCACCAACCCTACAAAAGCAGCAAGACTTAAAAACCAAAGCTTTAATTTTAAGGAGACTATGGAGAAGAAGAAAAATACGATTTTTCTGACATCAAAGTTAGTTTGTTGGTTGTTAGTTTGGCGGTCATGTTCAAGAACAACGACACATTACATTGTATATCTGTCTTAGGCTTAAAAAAACGACATAAGATGATCGATGTCTTTCTTATGCACTATGTCTCTCTTCTCAGCTAATTCCAATATCCATAAACATTGAAGTGGAAGCAAAGAAACAAGAAAATGGACCCAACCGATCATCCTCAAATATTTCTTACACCCTCTCATTCCAATCCATCATCCAACAATGGATTCCGATTTCAGCTCCACCGTCGACACCTCTCGTCCCTTCACCTCCGTCAAAGAAGCCGTCGCCATATTCGGCGAACGCCTTCTCCTCGGGGAACTATACTCTCCAAAGCCCTTCTCATCAGGCACTTCGGTGAACAGACCGTCTCCATCACCGTCGCCATCACCACCGCCGACGAAAACTCACCAAGACAGTGGCGAGCTCGTTGACGTGATAAGGAAGCTGGAGGCAGAGCTCGAGAAAACGAAGGCGGAGCTGAAGCTGCTCAAAGAAAGAGGCACCGAAACCGAGGTTGCGCTGGCAACGCTCAACGCGCAGCTTCATAAAAACATGTCCAAGTTGGCTCAGGCCGAGGCCGCCGCCGCCGGGAAGGCCGCTGCGGCGACGCCGACCAAGACGGTGCGGTTTGAGATCAGCGAAGATGAGAAAAACAAAAGGGAGTTGGCGAGGAAGAAGGAAGAGTCGCGAAGCTTGGGTCACATTCTGAGTCTTGGAGAAAACGACCATCTTTTTGGAACCAGAAAAACGAGGAAACACAAACCTATTATCCCTCTTGTCGGGGATTTCCTTTTCAGGAGAAAATCATCTTCCACTACTCATCATCACAATCCTCTTTATGCTTCTCCTTTTTAATCTATGTTTTATTTCTTCATCATTCTTAATTTCTACTCACTCTGTTATGCCTGTGACTTTGTCTTTTTCTTCTTTTTTCGATTGTTCTTGTCTTTTGTGTTTGTAAAAATTGAACTGGTAATATGTATCCACGTAAAGTTAATAGTTCTCACACCAAATGTGATGTGATACATTTTCTCTGGATTTGTCTACGACACTGATTATAAAGAGTTTGGTTAATTTGATTAATGTTGATTATTAAATTTAAACAAGATTTTATGATATTTCTTTATTATATTTGAAAACGTGTTTTGAAAAGAAAAGAGCCATTTATTCCATAACAGAGAGAAATATTTGGGGAAGAAAGAAGAGAAATCAAAGGTTGAAGAAGAAAGAAAAAATTGTTTTGTGCAGAAGAATAAAATAAAGGTCGAAAAATTGTGAAGAAGAAGAAGAGACTGACCACAAGGATGCAAGTTGTGGTGCTGAATACTCAATCCTGCTGCAGAGCCCCACAACTTCCTTTGTCTTCTCGTTCCTTCCTATTAAAAAAGGTTCTTTTTTTATTTTATCCTGTTTCTGGGATTATTATTTTGGAATAACCCTCTTATTTTCTAATCTCATCTTGCAATTCTTTCTTCGCAGGGAACCAGGTTTTTCGGTGGCCATGCTTCTTTCAGGAGTAAGGGCAAAGTTTTTCCTTCTTCTGTTCGGATTCATTTACGGCGCTCTACACGTAGCCTTGGTTAGTCTCTTTGAAAGTCTGTACTTTTTCTGGATTCTTCTTTCAATTGAATTTATCAGATTCAAAGCTATATACCTGCATGGATTACAATTGTTGTCTTTTTTAATTTCAACATAATACCCAAACGCTGCTCTATGCAAACGTATTTTTAATCTTAGTAAGTTGAAAATGTAATCTATTTTGAAAAAATGAAAATACAAACTATTTTCTTGCCATTTAGTTTGTCAGCATTGCTTTCTTTAATTTCAAATTCAGTTTCAGATTCTTTGTTTGTATGACAATTGGGGAACCGAATCTCATGTTAATTTTATCCTCGTACAGCAGTAAAGTGTGTTTCTACTCCGAATTCAGCAGTGGAAGCTTTTTGACAACCTTACACAAAACAAAGACAAGGTTTTTGCATAAAAACATCTTCGATTCACTCTCTGTTCACATGATTTGTTCTTCCTTGTACTCTTAGAACATCCTCATTTTCAATAGAAATCAATTCTCTAACACTCCCCTCTTCTCGTATGTCCATTCTGCTGAAGGACTCTCCCAGTGGAGCTCCTCAACAACACAACAAGGTTTTCCACCTTTTATTACTTCATTAAGAATTCTTTGTTATTAATGTTATAATTGTTATTTGATCCAGACATGCTCTTAGTTGCCCATATTTAGTACAAGCCTATATGCTTTTGTCTTGCATTTTCCTGTGTGCTGTTTTAATGGGGACCAAATTCATCTGTGTCAACTGCTCTTTGAATTTGAGTATAATTTTTAAGTATTCTCACTCTTAACCAATTAAAATTTATAATGGGTATTTGTTTAGGAAATTGTTGTAAAAATCAACAAATCTATTGTACATACCCGCTTCTGATATTAAAAGACCCATCTTTATATGAACTATTTACTCTTGAATTTATAAAATCTTTTCAGTTTTATTTATATGCTCAAGTCAACCAATTAAGAATCCCTTTATGTATGGCTTTTAAATTAATTTTTATAAAAGTCAGTTATGTAGAAAGCTATAATTGGATGAGAGACCTTTTAGATTTTCCAGTATTTTATATATTTTGGGATGCATGTTGAACAGATAATCTGGAGGAGGAATGAAAAAGGAGCTTTTGATGGTATGTACAGCAGTGTAGATAGGTCTTCATTGGTTCAAAACAGTAGGAAAAGAATATTTCCTCAAACTGATGGGGTTTTTTCATGATACCAAAGTTGACGTTTATATGCCAAAACAGACATCTTTGTGTGTTTTGATACAAAAGTATCTCAAGAAACACAATAGAAGGAACCAGATATTTTGGAACTACTAACTAATCGATGGCAATGTCGTGTGGACTTACACGAAATCATTGTACTCACATATCTAAAAATAAGGAATCCACTTCTCATAATTAATTATATTCTATTTTTTTTAATTTTAATCATTAATTAAATAAAATTTCTATTCATTTATACATTTCAAATTCATTATTGTCTACTTAACTTGTGTACCATTTTATTAAAAAAATAATACTATAAAAGAAGACCGAAATGAAAACAACTCATTTGAAACATTTTTTTTTTTCATTTTTTTGTTAAAATGAAAGATTTTACAAAATTATTTACAACCAAAATTAAAGTAATTCCAAAATATACATTTATTTTATGAACCATTATGAGTTTTCTAACTACATGTACTTAATATATTTTTTTCACTTATTAATAACTTTTACTACCTATTCTTAATAAAAAAAAATATGACTAAAACAATATTTTTCAATATTTATATAATCATGTCTAAAATATATATTCATCTTATAAATTATTTTCGTTTTTTTAATTCATCAATACAAATTTATCTTCTAAAATTTTACAAAACACTACCAATATTACTATATTACGTTTTCCATCTTAAAATATTATATTTCTTTATTTAAAAATTTTATTTTTAATTTAAAAAGAAAAAGAAAAAATCAACTTAGAATTCGATTTTCTAAGGACCGAATTTCCGTTGGTTTTCTGACGAACTCCTGAATACCGAATTCTGTCTACTCCTTTCCTCCATTGTTAGTGTTTTGTGTCTGTAAAAACTTAACAACTTGCTTTATTTTATTATTATTGATTATTAAATTCAAACAAACGTGCTTTAAA
>NW_025908373.1:16446-32675 GCF_018835915.1 Vigna umbellata
AAAAAAATTTATGTGTATAAAAAAAAAAAAAATATATATATATATATATATATATATATATATATATATATATATATATATATATATATATATATTCATATATATGCTTCCATGTGCTAATTTGTGGATGTCTCTTAAAGTTTACCCACTAGCAGTTTTTGACTTTTGGTTGTGTATGGACGCCAACGCAGTTTTGAGAATATGATGCTTACTATTTCTTGACGCATCCTTTGAGAGCTACACTCTTACCTTTTCTAATGGGGAATTACGATTCCTTGCACTGTTTATTTAGTTCGTTTAGGTGTTTTGGGGTGATAATGTGGGGAATACTACTTTATTACCTGCTGCTTTTCTGGTTTCCAAGCTGAAAACTTTAGAAACCTCATCTTAACTATATCTTTCTATTCGAATGAGTACTTCACTGTTGTCAGAATATTCCTCAAAGTAGGAAGCTGTCAAATTTTTTTCTGAAACTAAGAAAGTAGCATTGTTCTTGAGGATATTGTTTAGTTTCAGTTGAGGGTGGTGAATTTTTCAGTTTGTAAAGTGCCATAAAAAATTAAGTTTAGTTGAATTGGCTTGAGTAAATTACACTCGTCCTTCCTGTAATTTTTTTTGGAATTTTGTCTGATACTCAGTTTTTAGAAATCTACGGAAAACTTCTCAATTGTTTTAACAGCTTGCATACATTGACATCTCCTGTACACTACACTAACTCCTTTAATTTTTGAAAAATATTAAAACATTTTTTTATCGCTCTTATTGTAAATGTTAAAGAAAGCAAAGGTATTATGTGCAATCCAAAATATCTTAGGGGTGATATTGTGATTTGCCCAATTGACTTTTATTACCTTACTTTCTAAATTAATTTTGAGCATGCAATAAATACATTTAACTTGAATCCTCGGGATTCATAGAACCTCATCTTCCATCAATTCAAACCTGCATTCCAAGACAAACTTCTAAGGATCACCCAGCTAAGCAATCAGTAATATTCTCGAGAGCCAGTTTCTATTTTCAATATTTTTGTAAAACCTAGCAATTAAACAAAAGTCTTATCATTTAGTAGCAAAAAAACAAGGGTCTTATCGCTCTGTCTATATAATTATATTCCAGGCGAATCATTTACTAATAACGGAGTCTATACCTTTACTTTGCACTGATACAAATGTTTCGTCAGGGAGTATCTTCCTATTGGTGGAAGCATAAAAATGGTTGAAGAATCGCTCAAGCTGGCATACGGAGACAACTCTGAGTTCATCAAGGATAAAAGAATAGCTGCAGTGCAGGCTTTATCTGGGACTGGTGCATGTCGACTTTTTGCTGCATTTCAACAGAGATTTCATCCTAATTCCCAAATCTACATACCAGTGCCTACCTGGGCCAAGTAAGTATTTAATACAAATCTTCTTATAAACTTTAAAATATCAGTTGACTTTATGACCCTTCATTTTTTAATTTTTTAGGTTGAATTTTTTGTTTGTACCATGTCTTGCTTGGATATTTATTTCTAATATGAGAAAATTACAGCCACCATAACATTTGGAGAGATGCTGGAGTGTCTATGAAGACATTCCGTTACTATCATCCAGAGTCTAAAGGATTGGATTTTGAAGGACTGATGAACGACATGAAGGTATATTTCTCTCATTCCAAACACTTCTAAAGTTGATTTATAGGTCAACTTTTACAGATGAAGCTTTCCTAGTACTCCATACTCTTCTTACTTCTTAACTTAATTATTTATTACGTATACAGAATGCTCCAGATGGTTCCTTCTTTCTGCTTCATGCTTGTGCGCACAATCCTACTGGAGTAGATCCTTCAGAAGAACAATGGAGAGAGATCTCTTCCCAGATTAAGGTAACAATTTACGGAATAGTAATGCATAAAATCATTGGGTTTTTTTATTCTGGTTGCTGACCTTGACTTTTTTTTTCTTGTTCATTAGGCTAAGGGTCATTTCCCTTTCTTTGACATGGCATATCAAGGTTTTGCTAGTGGTGATCCAGAGAGAGATGCAAAAGCCATAAGGATTTTTCTGGAGGACGGTCATTTAATTGGACTAGCTCAGTCATATGCAAAAAATATGGGACTGTACGGCCAGCGAGTTGGATGCCTGAGGTTAGTAGACTTCTTTAAACTACAACTGAGGTGCAGAATGCTACATGAATAGGCTCTTCAGTGGCTTTTCTTGTGGTTCGACAGTTAGATATGTTGGACCTTGATGATCCTCCAGATACATTGAATGTTGGCAACCTGCAGCTATATGCCGATTGTATTATAGTGTTAAAATTATCCGAAATTCTGCTATTCAGTATAAGTTTAAAAGTTAAATTGACTATGATACCTCAGCTCCATAAGGTCTGCATAGTGAGGTTATAACAGTGCAGGAGATGGGAAACCCAACATTCTAAAAGTAATTTTTATAATTATCTGTAGCTTGACTTCAATTTATCTCCAGATGCAATGGAATTCCCGAGAGACTTATTAGAATATTATCATTTCTATTATCATATTAGCATTTAGAATATTAGTAGTAATTTTGATGATTATTAGGCTTAATTAAATAGTTATTTAGTCAGCCGTGTTTACTCTCTGATTGTAAATAATCCATAAATACCACAACACGTGCGTAGTAACACCATTTCTCTCAAAAATTGTCTTTCAACTTGATTAAAATTAAAGCAAATAATAAAAATACGAGAACTTGGATCATTTTACATGCTTTGAAGGATGAATCTTGGACATTTTCTATAATATGTCATCTTGGACTTTGGGTACCTTAACAAAATTTTATGTCTTGGCTATGAAATGTGAATTAGTTCTGCAAAAACAATGTGCTCATAGTTTAAACTTCCCCACAGTGTGCTCTGTGAAGATGAGAAACAAGCTGTGGCTGTAAAAAGTCAGTTACAGCTGATTGCAAGACCCATGTACAGTAACCCACCTGTCCATGGAGCGCTTATAGTTTCAACTGTTCTTGGAGATCCAGAGTTGAAGAAGTTATGGCTCAACGAAGTCAAGGTAAAGAGATTTTATTTCTTAAGGGTCCCCCTGCGGGTTTGTACCAAGTTTTCATTTGTCTTACCTCCAGCGGGTAGTAAAGCCGCTATTCTTGAGTTAAGGAAGGAATAAAGTAAGGTCTTGATATGAAACTGTTGAAGTTTACTCTATAGGAGAGTTGGTGTCTTAGCATAACCTTCATGAGGCACTGGCCTTTGAGAAATTTTCTTCCTGCTGTTGCACTTCTGGGTATGGTTTCATGCTGATTTGAAATCCAAGATTTGGAAAATATTTTATATTTGTCAACTTGCCATTTTGGGTACGTCAGAAGCTGGGTTCTGTAAATTTTTTGTCGTTGGTTTTAGGATTTCTTTAGTGCCATTGGTTTTTGTCGTTGTCACTTGGTTCTGTTAACACTAATCAATGTTAATATATTTCAAATTGTATTTTGAAAGGACAATATCATTACATTTTAATAAATTGTCAATACAAATTTACGAGCATAAGGAAGTTGTGATAATAGATTGAAATTGGACTTACATAGATATTATGTTTGCAGGGCATGGCAGATCGCATCATCGGAATGAGGACCACACTACGATAGAACTTGGAAAAGAGGAATTCTCCTTTGCCATGGCAGCACATAACCAATCAGGTTTGGTTGTATTTGTTTAATGCTCAACTGCTTCAGCCACTTCGTCCTTTTTTTTATTGCTTATTTTAGTAGTTTAAGGTTTTCTATAATATTTTTTTATTTCGTTTTTAATGCAACCATGCGTCTTAAGACACACGGATAGATAGCTGAGTGAGAATTTTGAATTGAAATTTCAACATCATGTCCCAAGGACTACAAGGTGGTTTTCTCACACTTATTTTTTTATTTATGTAGATTGGTATGTTCTGCTACAGTGGATTGACACCGGAACAGGTTGATCTTATGACAAGCAAGTTTCATATTTACATGACCCGTAATGGTCGTATCAGGTAATTAATTATACACCCAATTTACAGTTTGTTTTTTACTTACTTTTAGATTTGAGATTCACTATTTTCTTACATTACATATATTTGATTATCACAGTATGGCTGGTCTTAATACGGGCAATGTGGGATATGTTGCTGACGCTATCCATGAGGTTACAAAATCTTCCTAAATCATTCAATTTACCAATTGAGCAATTTTTGGTTTTGGGAGGAGAGAAGTCTTCTCAGAACTAAAATAAATTTATATTCATTTTTATTAAGCACTCCGATGTGTATCACCATTTCATCATTTTTGTTATTTAGAACAGTTTAAGTAGCAGATCGGATGATAGAGCTTATTTATAACGAACAATATATGTTCACTGAAATGTATTACTTTCTTAAGAAATGACAGTAGCCAATTTAGAGTGTTTGAACTTCTTTAGATAATTAATATGCTTATGTTTGGCCTATGATGTGCAATGCTCTAATCAAACTGTTGATACTTTGTTGACATATTGAGTAGTTAGATCTTGAAAATATCGGCCATGTAAGTCTGAAAAATATTAAAAGAAAATAAAAATTTATTGGTTATTCTTCAATTTGTATTTGTAGGAATTTCATAGGAGATAATGTTCATAATATTTCTTGAGTGATTAAAACTCAATTATTTTCCAATTTTATATTAAGTGAATTGAATACTTAAATGTTAGATATTCATGTCTTTCCGTAGTTTAAGTATAAAAGTTGTTTTTAACATAAAATTGAGATACTATGTTTGTTAAATAAAATTATGGATTAACGGTAATGCATTGATAGTATGAAAGAATGTTACATTCTTACTTCATTACAAATTATTGATAGTGATTTTTTAAGTAATTACTAGTTTTAATCCTGTCCTTACGGTTTAACAGTTGAGGAAAGAAATAACAAATATTTAAGTTTTGAATAAATTAATTAGAAAAATGATTTATAGATTTAAAAAGTCAATATGTCTATACAAATATAAAGGATAAGCATAAATATGTGGAGTATACTTTCTAACAATACAAGTTAATGTATTAACAAACTTGTTTAATGTGTATGATTAAACTCGTATAATTATTGTACATATATGGTTAGACTCATCCAATCAGTATATGAATAAATTTATATAATATGTGTTGTAAGACTTGTTTAATAATGGACATACTTATTTATTCTTATACTCATATAACCAAGGTATGAAATGAACCATTTAATATTTTTTTTACTATATTCATCTAATCTATTGTTAGACTCATTACGCTATACTCATAATCAATGTATGAACATATTTGTCTAATTAATGTATAAACATATTTGTCTAATATGTATTGCAAGATTCATTTAATCAGTGAATGGAACAAATTTGTCTTAATTTGTATTAATAAACTCGTCTAATTTATGTGTGGAAAGACTTATCTAATGTATATTGCTAGAGTCATCTAATCAATATATGAATGACTCATCTAATGTGTATTGTTAGACTCGTTTAATGAATACATCAACAGACTTGTTTAACTTTTTTTACTTTATTCATCTAATCAATGTATTTCTAGACTTGTCTAATAAAAAAGAAGATATTATCGCGACCATTATGCTTCAGTTCACCAGAAACCGAAGCATAATATGGCGCGTTGACATTTTTGAAATTTTCGCGATAGTATAGGACTCAGTTGTTTTAGAACCGAAGCAATATAAGGTATATGGCCTCAGTTGTCTTCAGAATCGAGGCCATAAACCCCTACAAAAAACTGACAATCCAGTTAGCTGTCTGATGAAAATCTCTGTGTAGGATTTTTCACCTTGGTTTCTTACAAAACCGAGGCCATAACCCCCTGACAAAAAGTTGACAGTTGAAACGGTCAAATATTTTGCAAAAATATTAATTCTACGTGGGGAATTTGGTCTCGATTATAAGGGAACTGATGCCATAAATCCTGTCAAACTTTGACAACCAACATCTACAGTCTGATCATCATAAAGGTGATAGTCAGATGTTCAGAGATTAAACCAAAAGGATCGAAAGAGAAAATAACTCTTTTTGTCAACGAGAAGGACTAGAGTTATTGCATGTAGCTCGATGTTGCTATAAATTAAACCAAAATGCTCTACGTCAAACTCCAACCCTTTGATTTGGCCACAAAACAACATTTAACACTCACACCATTGTGGCAAGAGGAGGCTCGCCTGTTAGCCTACTTTTTTTGTCAAAATGAGAAGTGCAACAACCTAATCAAAACCTACTTAAATTATCAATGGGAAATCCTCAATAATAAAATTTTAAATCATTAACAAATTTTCAGATTTAAAATTACTAAAAGAATTTACCGATAAAAAATTAACCAATAATTAAAATTTTAAAATCTATTAATAATTCAAATTTATCAATCAATTTATTTTCATCAGTAATATTTTGTTAATAATTTTTAAAAAAAATTATAGATGGCTTGACAATACCTATTCTTGCTGATGGCATTTATTAATGTCATTATTTGAATAATTTTTATATGATCTATTGTGTGTTTTCTATTAAAAATGTGACTTCGATAATTAGACTAATGTTTTGTTATTAAGTGTGATTATTAGATAAAATAACTAGATAAGAAAGGAAAAAAAATAATATTTACGAATGATGTGACAACATCGATTAAAAGTTCATTTGAGAGAATATAAAACACTCAAGATATATATGATTATCATAACAAGATGAAAATTCACTTTTGAATTTATTAGACACATTACAAGTTGACTCACAGACCTCCATAAAATTTATGACACAAAGACCAAGTTTTGTGTTATTGTAGGTTAAGTTTGACGTTGTCAATATAATAAATGAATACAATAGATATTTCAAGCATGGCAAATTTAGTGCAATAGATATCAATGCTAGCTCATATGTCATCAAACTTTTTGCTACAGTTATGACAAAAAACAAAAGATCAATCGGTAAGTTCCAACCATCTCACTCAAGACGTCTATAAATAGAAGTTTAACTTTGCACCAATATTTTATGGATGTTGCGGTGAATGAAAAATTATGGTAGGTTTCAATAATAATATCGTGGTACATTAAATCATTAGGGAATTCTTCTAAAAGAAGAATGAATAATAATATTTTTGACTTTTCTATTTTTCTTTTATATATTTAAACAATGTATAAGAGATGGTCTAAGTCACTTCAAATTATTTTGAATATGTCTAATGTGAGATGACTTTAAGTTAATATTGGGAGTCTTTTTCTCTTATTTTTGGATTTAAAAATCATATTTTGTTAGGCTTATGGAGGCTATTTTAGCTATTAAGATTTTTTGAAATAATGATTATAATCATGTGTAGTTAAAATGTGATTCATCCTTGGTCTAACATTTTTTTTTCTCAATCTGTTTTTAATATTTTTAGAGGAAGATGGAGGAAATACATTAAAAGTTGTGAAAATATAAGTTTAAGATATCTCACATTTTTTGATGAAGATAGATAGTATAGACAAGATAACGAATTTTGGAATTGATAACTAGTTTAATATTTTACTTATTTTATTAGTTTATATTTTTCCTTGAAATAAGTGTAAATCTCATAATTTTTCATTAGTGTAATTTGTTTGGAGGAAGTTTGTTTTCGTATGTTTCTAACATGGGGGTTTAGTTCCTATAATTTTGTTTTTAATTTGTTATTTTTTATACTATAATTGAAATATAATTGATTGGCTTTGAAATCCGAACCTAATTGAGATGTGAGTATTGAAAATGATGCTTAATATGATTTTATAAAAAAAAATATTAAGAATAAAGTTAGATTGTTGGATTATAAATATTTAAGGAAATTGTCTACCCAAATGATAGAATAAATGTCTAGATAATGTTTTATAATAAATATCATATTTTATTAATTAAATATAATATAGAGTATTTATAATTTATTTTTAAATTATTTTAAAACTCTCATCATGATGTTTATTTATAGATAATTGCTCTAGTTATTTCATTTATTGTTAGTGCTTATTTTATTATTGGACCAATAGTCTAGTGGAGGATAAAATAATCAAAGATATCTAATTAAAGATATTGATAAGTTGTTTATGAGCAACTAACCGAATCTAAAGGTAAATATGTTTTTATTTTATTGGGCTTGAATCATATTAGATCCATGAGATGACTATAAATATGAGGTCAAGACCAATAGCCAAGTACGTTCTACTCACGCTCAACTCATACTCCACTACATCCTACTAACGTTCTATCAGAACTCAAACATGTAATTGTGATACACAATTCCTAAAATCACTCTTAACTTGAGCGTCAGAGTGTCTTTTGCAGGTACCTTCCCCTTCCTAGTCAAGAAGGCAACCGAGTGGCCCAGACTAAAGGCAATCGAGAAGACCAGACCGAAGGCAACCGCGCGGTCAAGGCTAAAGGAAGGTGAGCGACTCACAGACTATCCAGGCGTTCAGAAGCAAGGAGGACACGTTAGAAAGGTTAGTGTCTCGGTCCTACAAAATATCTACCGAAACATTTTGGCGCCCACTGTGGCGCCGGGGGGCATCCTACTGAAACCACAAGGAACCAGACAAGGACGCAGTCTCAACATCATCATGTCAACCGCACCACAACATATTGATCTCGATAGAAGAAACCATCAACGTCAACAAGCTTCAACGAATTTACACCATATAAAAGCATCCCCTGTGACTGATGAATCACTTAGTAAAAGACTCACCAACAGCGTCAAAACACTTCAGCGACTTTGTTCAACCATTCGGCCACTCGGCCTTACCACCATTCGGCCTCTAAGGTACTTGGCCATTCGGCCTCACAGGTATTCAACCATTTGACCTCACAGGTATTCAGCCACTCGGCCTCAACTGCTTGGCCTTCGATGGCCTCTAGTGTTCAAGCACTCGACCATTCGACCTTACAGTTATTCGGCCATTCGGCCTTACAGGTACTCGACCATTCAGTCTCAAAAGCATTCGGCCAAACAGCCTTACAGGGCATATGACAAGATCATGCACACATCGCATTTGGTCAATCCGGAGTTAATCATTCGAGCCGTCCACAAAACTCAGGGAACGTCCCAAAACGAACTCCTAGGTTCAAAATTGAACGGTGAATACAGTCCCCCATGGACTATCACCGAACGGTAAAAACAGTTTCCCATGGACTATAAACCGAGCGGTGAAGACAATCCCCCATGGACTATAAACCGAACGGTAAAGACAGTCCCCCATGGACTATCACCCGAAGGGTGAAGACAGTCCCCCATGGACTATAAACCAAACGGTAAGACAGTCCCCCATAGACTATCACCTGAATGGTGAAGACAGTCCCCTATGGACTATAAACCGAACGGTAAAGACAGTCCCCTATGGTGAAGACAGTCCCCTATTGTACCTAGTAGAGACCGTTCGGTCACCACTATGGTCAACCAGGGCAAACGGTTCTATTAATGTTGGGCCACAATTGGGCCAGCACTTATTTTATTATTGGGCCAATAGTCAAGTAGAGAATAAAATAATCAAAGATATCTGATTAAAGATATTGATAAGTTGTTTATGAGTAATTAACTAAATCTAAAGGTAACTCTGTTTTTATTTTATTGGGCTTGAATCAGATTAGATCCATGAGATGACCTATAAATATGAGGTCAAGGCCAACAGCGAAGTACGTTCTACTCACACTCAACTCACACTCCACTACATCCTAATAACGTTCGATCAGAACTCAAACATAGAATTGTGATACACAATTTCCAAAACTGCTCCTAACTTGAGCGTCAAAGTGCTTTTTGCAGGTACCTCCCCCTCCTGGTTAAGAAGGCAACCGAACGACCTAAACTAAAGGCAGTCGAGCGGACCAGACTGAAGACAACCGAACGGTCAAGACTGAAGGAAGGCGAGCGACTCAGACTATCCAAACTTTTAAAGACAAGGAGGACACATCAGAAAAGTTAGCTTTTCAGTCTCACAAAATATCTACCGAAACAAAATCCAAATTAAATAATATTAAAGAGAGGAATAAATGTAGTGAAAAAAAGTCAATATTTTAAAAAACACTATTGAAAAAGTAGCATCGAAAAAAAGTAACGAAGTGTTAAAAACAAAAACTTGTTTATTAAATACTACTATTATAACTGAAATAAAATTTTCAATTATTATTGAAAACTATAAATTGTCTTAAACGTCTTGTCAAATATAGTTTTCGAAATATTGTGTTCAAGATATTTCTTATCATCATTTTAATCAATATTGATTTGGATAAATTACTACATAGATATCCATCCCTACAATTTCTTTCATTTAGTACTGTCTCATTTTTTCATTTCATCACGATATTCAACAAAAAGGTAGATTCAATACTCTATTATTAAAATAATAAACTAATTTATAAACAAGAACTTAAATTACAAAAACTAAATATAAAAACAACCGTATTGTACTTTTTTTGAGGACAAGAAAATAGCAATAATTAGAAACATTTACAATTTGTAAGTTTCTTGCATAAATGTATAACTTAATTAGCCCTAATTAGATCAAAAACTATCTTTTATCATATGAAAAGCTACAAAATAAATCAATCAATCATAGCATCTAGATCAAATTAATATTTCTATTACTGATTTTTCTAGATTTGAACATGTTCAACCAATTCTGGATGTTTGTGAAATTAGTCAGTTTGTTCAATCAAAGCATACTTGACACCTGCCAACCAGCCATTGATCAATTGAACTGGTAATTTACATCCTCTTCCATCTTGATGTACCAACAATATAACATTCAAATATAATTTAATATATACACACACACACACACAACACACCAACGTATATTGTTAATAACAGGAAGCATCACCCTCAAATAGGGTCACACGTGACAAACAAAATCTTTGTAAAACGGGAGAGAAACCATACCAAAGCATTAAAGAGAGAGGAAAATTCTTATTTTGAATAAACATTTTGTCATAAGCATATTATAAACGACATCATAAATATGATCACATAAAAAACAAGCCAAACTACAACAGGGGCCCCTCATAATTCAGGTGGGCCCCTCTACATATGAAGACATGGTTGCTATCATTTTATACTCCTAGCTTTCTGAAATCTGACCAAAACAATATACAGATGCAGGGATAAGTATGCCTTAACTAGAATGAAATACTAGACTGAATCACCAACTTTCATGCAATGCCGAGCAACCAGCACTTGTATACATCTTCACAAGGGGGGGAAAACTGCAGATTAAGCTGGAACCCCCAGTTATATATAGGCCACAATCAGCCCCTCTGTTGATTCACATCAATTGCTACTCATCGTTTCATTATCCCTTTATATTTATGTACCGGTGGAATGAGGGGAACTGAGACCAGTCTGCCGTCTAATATGCTCTGGGATCAGCCTATTGACCATTTCAGGTGATACTCCAGCCAACTGTCGTCAAGTTTTCATCACAGATTCATTAAGAGAATTTTTGGGGTTAGAAACTGTTCACAAATTAGGTGTATGAGAAATTGTTAATTTGTTTGGATCATGAAGAACAGGGGCAAAGCTAGTCACAGTAAAAAAAGCTGCAGCCTATACATGTCATGCCACATTTAATATAAAAACATAACTTATGCACGTACTTCCTGTTTAAAGTTGAAAAGCGGGGGCAATGGACGGCCATTAGGTAGACGAGCATTTGGCTCGCGGAGCTCATCAAAGAAAGGATGTGCACATGCTTCCAGCTGAAATAACAAAGGCCATTAGTGAAAATTATGCCAATTGAGTTTACTAATTCCACAACATATCACAAGTATTGTAGATCTAATATCATGGGAGTAGTGAAGGGAGGTATCTTTGTAGTTCAACTCACCGCAGTGCACCGGAGACTAGGTGAATATTGGAGAAGCCTTGATGCAAGGTCAATTGCTTCCGGAGGCATTCGCTTATGGAAAACCTGGAACATAAATCATCAAAATAATTGAGTCAATAACTAGCAAATGATTGATAGTCAACGACCAAGCTTTATCTTACTAGGTGAGGTTGGTTAAATCATCAAACTCATCAGTTAAACATAGAAAATGGAAAGCACCCTCAAAAACCTTGTTGGTGTAACATATAAAGCAAGCTATTTATTCACTTTAACTTGGACAACTATTTTCAAACTTTGTAATCTGTATTTAAAGTCTAAAAGAAATTGTCGAATATCATAAGGAGGATGATTGAGAAATGACTTTACCTTGTGCCAAGGATGAGCTTTAATCTGAGGGAATCTAAAATCTGTATATTCTGAGTTCAGGCAACGAATTTCCTCTCGTGTGGGGGTACCGAGAACCTACAAGAAAACACATAAATAATGACCTCTGTAAATATATGTTGCAAATCACAAAGACAACAATGTAGAAGAGAAATCACCTTAATAATTTCCACAAGTTGGTCCACCTGATTTTCTCCAGGAAATAGTGGCTACATAAACATTTGAAACTATGGAAGTCAATATAATATATCTCAGTAAAAAGGCAAAAAACTTAGGTATGAGCAACATTAATACATATTTAGCCAGAATGTTTAACCTGTCCTAGAAGAAGTTCAGCAAGAACACAACCAGCTGACCATATATCAATAGAAGCTGTGTATTCTGTTGCACCAAATATTAGTTCTGGAGCTCGATAGTAACGTGAACATATGTATGAAATGTTTGATTCACCCTTGACCTGATATAGTTTTTTTTGTGGAAGAATAATATCATAATAATATCCTAGCAAGTTGTGAACATGAGAATCTTCATGAAATTGATAATTGAATTAAAAAAATCACATGTTACATCCACCAGTTCCATTTATTTTTCATATAATAGAAAAGAAAAAGGGTCAGAGTAAATATTCTTGGCATCATTATCATCACATAAACAGGTTATTAAATCAGTATTGCATTTATGGAAAGATCTTATAATAGCTTTAGCATAGCTAAGTTCACTGGGAAGTATGTGATTTTAGTATTCCTCCATTATCATGGAGGCATATGAGCATGAAGCAATAATATGTACAAGAACTACGAAGATCAACATACCAGAACTTTGGCACTTCCAAAATCACAAAGCTTAACTTGGTGAGTAAGAGGGTGAACCTGTAGTCATATATGCAAAAAGATTTAGAATAAATTAATACAACTCATAGGAAAGACATTGAAGGAAGAACGTACCAAAAGATTTTGAGGCTTCACATCCCTATGGCAAACTCCCAGTGTGGTATGGATATATGCTAATCCCCTAAAGATCTAAACATCAAATTCAAACCCAATCATTACAAAGTATTGAATCAACACATGAACCAAATTACAAAACAGAAAAAAAGAGTTCATACTTGATATGTGTACAGTTTTGCATAGATGAGAGGCATCCTCTGGTTCATAGTATTGTAGTGTTTTATAACTCGGTACATTGTCTCAGGGACATATTCCATTACTAAGTTCAGAAAAAGTTCATCTCTGCTTGTTGTGGAGAAGAAACAGTGCTTCAGGGAAATTACATTTGGGTGATCCATTAAACGCATTAACTGCAATTCACGATTTTTGTATCGCCTGTCTTGCAAGACCTTTTTAATAGCCACTGGCTCTCCAGTCTCCAAGCACTTTGCCTATATTTTAGGTAGAAAAGAGAATACCATCAAGCGGTGGAAAACAATGAGATACTTGATAGGAGAGAATGAATGGGTGTCAACTTGGTGATTGTTCATCCATACCTGGAAAACAACTCCAAATGATCCAGTGCCAACAACACGTTCTGCCATGTAACTGATAGTCTGCAAGTGGTATGAGCGAAGGAATCACACAAATAAATTAACCAGAATAAACAAATTATGAAATTCAGATAATATCACCAATTTTATGCATAAAGTTATTGAACCTTCATAATTAAATTCTTCAAAATTATACATCATATAGTTGATAAATAAAAAATTATCGTGAGCTAGGCACTGGGGAAATAAGGTAACTTTGATTGACGACCAGTATTATATTTTGATAAGCCTTACATGTAATGGGAAATTTATTAATTTCGATTCCCATCCACTAAATGTCATTCCATTCTATCCCCCAAAAAGAAATGAATAACTATCAAAATGATAACCACTTTACACAACAACACATACAATTTAAGAAGGCATGAAGAAAATTTTTTACAAAAAATTGTAAGTTAAGAAGGAAGGGGGCTATAACACATTCATACTTGTTTAGGTTCCCCATTTTTGCCTCCAATAGTGGTGGCGATTATGTGGCCTGTGACGGCATCATTCCCCTCAATGACAGTAGCTGACATATCCTGCAACTTATAGTAACATATAGATATTTAATACAGTAATGCAAATTTCTTAATACAGTAGTTGAATGCCATATTTTTATTGATACAACATCAATGATAACATGTTTAAAACTATCATCGATAATTTGGTTACGGAACATCCACAAAATATTGCAACATCATTTGCCTATCAAGTATCATATGCATGCGGTGGAAGACACACTAATGCATATATCCAGTGTAGTTAATTTGAGAAGGAGAAAACAAAAGAAAGAAAGGATAGTATAGGATCTCAAGATAATCCATTGGTTAAAACAAATGTTATACGAGAAGAAAATTGCACAGCGATGGAACATAAAGCATCAGAGGGTTACCAGATGAAATCAGCCAAAGATCAGAATGTGAGTTGAAGAAAGGCAAAGTGGAAAGAGCTCAGAGACAACATACATCAGCTAAAGTTAAATCAGGTTATAGCAGCTCACAAGAAAGCATAAAGAAAGGCTCCAATATAACTTAAGACACATACAAACAGAATCTAAGGACACTAATTCCCTGAAGCAAAGCAAACTAACCGTTTGAACTTTTGAACAACAATCTACCACAAGGGAAGGAAAGTCGTCACTCACACACATAAAAAATATCTAAACAAAATCTATTCAGAATTAACATAGCTAAAGACAATTAACAGTAGATTAGATACAAGTCAAATAAAAATGACCTAAAACCAAAACAGACTAAAAGATAATTGTTATCAGCGGGAAAATTCTTATTGCTAAATAAGAATGTTTCCTCAGGTCAGCTAAGTACACCTAATCAGAATCTCTTTCCTTGAATTAAAGGTAAAAAAAAACTGAAACATGGGATTTCACATTTTAACTTCTTTTCATTCCTTTGCTTTTCTCCAAACAACAAAATCAGAAAAAAAAACACGAAATCTTCCTAACTTCAATTTCTTCAGGGCTAAAGATCCCCACCTTCAAAGCATCAACCAAAACACACTCCAAAATAGTAAAACTTAATTTCCTTTCCTATTTTTTCAAATTCGCCAACGACAATAAACATCACTCTCCGAAAGAACGATAAAACCACTCCAATCATCGGGTCGCCGGAGATTTCTCCGTTGAGCACGTAAAACCGGTAGATCGCTCAAAATTTCGGCGACTCCAAAGCTTCCGAGGCGAATCGACGTGATCGGAGCTCCGGCAAGTCCAAAACCAGTCAAAAGCTTAAGAGAGCGAGAGATAACGATTTTCTATGAGTGCAATGAGCAGAAGTACCTTATCGGTCTCCATATCGGAGCTCCGGCGAGGCACTTCGTGTTGCGGCTGAGACTGCTGCGGTTGTGATGGCTGCAAAGGCAACGCCGCCGACGGCGGTTGGTGTTGGTGGTGGTGCCCCATGGGCATGGAGGCCATATGATGTGAGACACAGTCTTGTTCGTTTCTCTCTCCTCACTTTCTCTCTCTACACCCTTTTTTCGTTTTTTCTTTTCTCTCTCTCTTGGCCTGTCTGTTATGTTCAAGGAGAGAGAAAGAGAGGAAGCTCACGCGAGTTTCGGGAGAGTGTAAACACGCGTGAATCAGAGCCGTAGTCTTTCGATTCAGTGTGGTAAGTTACAGGGGAACCGATGTTACGTTTGCATGCAGTATGTACTGTACCACCTGTCATGACTACTACAGATAGCACCGAAAGAGAGTTAATTTTAATCGTTAGATTTGTTTTAAATTTTTAATCTACGATTTAAGTTTGTATTCATGTTATTAGTGAAGATATTTCATCAAAATGAGAAAAGATTAAAATACATTTATAATTAGTTGGATCTGGATATTTTTCTCAATTTTTTATGAAATATATCGATTTGAGTTATGTCAAGATATTGAGATAAGGAATTATTCGTTTTAAAAATCCAAAGATGAAAAGGTTAAAAAGAACAAGAACACAAAGGAAGAATTAAATATAAAAAAAAA
>NW_025908376.1:0-12395 GCF_018835915.1 Vigna umbellata
AAACCCTAGAAATAGGGTCCTCTTGGGTTTAGAGCGCGAGCGTTAAGCGAGCGCAACGAGAATCGAACAGAGTAAGTGGCTTCCGATTTGTGTTTTGTTATCACCGTATACTATTTATGAGTGTGATAGCATGTCAATGCTCTCAATTTATAATTTGTTTCATGCAACTCGCACGACACAAGCCTAATAAAATATAAACAGTGTGAAAACTCGTTTAGGTAAGTAAATATTTATTTGAATTAATATGATATTAATATAATTTGTTGTATCAGTTGTTTTTAAAGAGGAAAATATGATTTGTTTTCTGGTAACCATAACTATTTCTTTCCCTATTTTGTTTTATTGTCATTTAATTCACAATTAAAGCAATTCTTTCCCTATTTTGTTTTATTGTCATTTAATTCACAATTAAGTCAAGATTTCCATAATATTGCAATGTGTATATAAATACGCATTCTGCCATAAAAAAGGAGACGAAAAAAAGGGGAGAAATATTTTGAAAAATAAAGAGATAGCAAGAGTACTGAAGAATATATAGAAAAGTAAGTTATCATGAGGAACTCTGCCAAAAGAGATCATCAAAGAAGAAAAAAACTAAAAAGGTATGTCATCTCTACACCATTATTTTTTTCTTTTTTATTGTACTCTATGATGTTTTCTTAAAGATATTTTTTTCTTTCTACACACAAATAAATTTTTTTTAATCATAATTTCTTTTTATAAGTATGTGTCAGCCTATTGCCGGTTTCTTTCCTTTTTTTCCCACCATTTTTCAAATAAATAAAAAAAAATACAAAATCTCTAAAAACAAAAAAGAATGCCAAT
Organism: Vigna umbellata; assembly: GCF_018835915.1. The sequence goes on from NW_025908376.1 coordinate 826, forward strand.
ATTGTTTAAACCAAATCTTTTTCGGATTCACTTGTTTTTTTTTCAAAAAAATATAAATCAATCAATAATAATTTTCAAACAAACTCACAAACCTTTTTCTCTACATAAAGAACTAAGTGATCCCTGATTGTCTATTATAAATGGATGTACGTAGGACCAAGGTCAATTCTTGTCCGATTCATAAAACAAAAAATATTTTTTTGTTTCTTAATAGTTTGTTTTATTTTATTTTATTATTTTGTTTAGGGAAAATTAACATTTTTGCAAGACCATGTCAACTTTACATATTTAATTAAAGGTACTGCCTTTGGGCAGGCGCGATAGGGTGCTAACACCTTCCTTAAGCGTAACCGATTCCCGAACATGAAAATCTCTTTTCGTAGACCATGTCTTATTTTTTGGTTTTCCATAGTTTTTCCATATAAATTATGGTGGCGACTCCAAAACCTTTTTCCCAAACACGTTTGCTTTTCGGGTTGTCGTCCCGTCGCGATTTCGGTTGCGACAGATGGCGACTCCACTGGGGATGCTAGAGAATAGGCCTTCTTAATTAAATGTGCAAAATTGATGTGGTTTTTATTTTATTTTATTTTATTTTATTTATTTCTCTTTATTTATTATATATGTTTGTCTTTATTTATTTTGTTAATTTATTTATACTCGTTTTTATTATTATTATTACTTTACATATCATGAATGGTGTGAGTGTAACATAAAATTAGAGGGGTTGTGTAGCGCTGTCACGTCTGGACTATTTCCAGTTTGGCTATCGTGAGAACCCCAGCCAGTGTGTTCTCTTTACATGCAATTTCACACCTAGTTGCGTTTCAACTGTTGCGGAAAAGCTATGAAAAGGACCATAGCTCTGGTGGCCTTAATTTTAGGTTTAGGAAGCTTTCCCTATGAGATTGCATATGCAATGCTTAGACTTTAGGACGTTGGACCTACCTTAAAAACATAAAACATGTTATCTTTTAATCATTATTTTGGCATAGACATCTTCATGCATCAAATGCATTAGCAACATTTTTATCATTTTCCTTCATTTTCTTTATACATAACAATAAATATGTCATGTTTTTATTTAAATAAAAAAACAAGAACAAAAATATCATGCTTTAATGAATAAATTAATAAGGAAAAATAAACACTTTTTAGTCCAATGAATTAATAAAACTTTCATTTTTTTTGAAGCATTTATTAACATGAAATCGTGAAAACAGTTTTCTTCTTCATCATTTTCCATCACTCATTTTATCCATAAAAAAAAAATCAGTTTATAAGGGAACCTATCTCAAAGTGATCGCAAGCAATCTTTTCAGCAAAAAAGTAAAAAAATAAAAAGTTGAAAATGAATAAAAACAAATCACGGACAACTTATCTAAGTTAAGATTTTCGAAAAACAATAACGCTACCGTATACTAGAGCATATTTGTCTTGTCAAAGTTATTCTCGCTTGTGTTATTTGAGAACTCCCTAACTAGCATGCAAAAGAAAATCAAACCATTTGGGGCAACCCTTTTTCAGTAAATCCTTTCCATACCCGTTCCCTATCATGAACAAAACTCATGCCTAAAAACTGGGGCAGCTTTGACATTCACGGATACATATCTCCATACTTATTTTACCAAACACCAATATCATTTTCGTGTGTTGTGTCTCATATTCACATATTACATGCCAACGTGGCTATTCAGTGTCCTTTAAATCCTTACCACTTTCAACTTTTCTGTGAATTCAAACATGCACATATCAATGTCAAAAGAAAATGCCAAGCACTGTTTTGAATATCCGACTTCAAATTTTTTGACATTCATTGTTTTCAAGTTGACTCTGCAAAAATAAAATAATATTACAGCAAAAAAATCAATCAAAGGAAGGACATTACTTTTTTTTAAAAAAAAAACTACTTGCACAATATTGCATCATAAAAAAAGTCATAACCATTTATCTTCATAAATAACTATCATGTATATCTTCGTCAATGAAAAACTTTATTTGGAACTTTCAAATTTCTTTCATTCAAAAATACAAAAAGATTAACATACATCTATGTTTCCTTTTTAAGTTAGTCAGGTTTTCTACTAAACATCGGTGGAAACAAGGTTTTTTATTATAGATTCGTGCATTCGTAGATTCAACATCATGCATGCATCATGGGTTCAAAGAGAAGAAATAACATAACAACACACCGATTTGTTCTCATTCTTCTCACGAAGGTCAGCTCCATCGATTTGTTCTGCCGCGCCCACTCCTTCAAAGTCGCAGTATTCCTACACTATCACTCTCCTTCCCAGTGACGGTATTGGCGCCTAAATCATCTCTATCGCCAAAGACGTTCTTCTCTTTGCTGGTTATCTCAAAGGTACGACGCTCTCTCTCTTCGAAATCGCAACATTTTCAATTTCGATTGGGTAACTAATTACTGTGTTGTCTTCTGGAATTGAATTGCATCTGTTCTGAGATGGATGACAAAAGAAAGGCATCTAGGGCACGCTATATGATGTGATAAATGCGTTTGAATAGAGATTTTGTTTTTGTTTCCTTGTTGTCCTCTAATAGTTTTCAACCCATCGTAGTTGCTGAACCAATTTAATTTGATGGAGTTAGTGCAGACTTGACAGCTTTAGAATAGCAAAGGTCTGCGTTTTGCTTATATTTTGATTTGTTACGTGCAGCTTGGCAGTGATGTTAAGTTTTAAGCAAGCTGTTGGATATAAAAATCCTTGTTGTCCAGTCTTCTTCATAGAATTAGTTCAATGTTATTATGTGTGTTGTGTGCATTCTTTTTTGCTTTATTTAAGTGTTTTAGTGTGCCAAATGTTTTAAGAGTTTATATTAAGCATGGTCATAGGTGTAGTGTAGAGTAGAGTTTTAAAATGAATTGTTAGTAGTTTTATGTTATGGTGCATTGGAATGCTATGGTGCATCAGAATGTTTCATTGAGCCAAGAATTCACTGCTCAGTGTTTTATGTTTCATTGGGCCAAGAATTCATTGCGCCAAGAATTCATTGCTGAACTATAACAGAGAAGAGAGAACTGGAGAAAAATGTGATAAATTAGAAAAATGTAAATTGTCTCATAATGAATAATGTGAGTTTACAATGATGGGGCTTATTTAGCCAATCTAAACAACTACACTTGGCTAATTTGCTAACTGATTTAAGTAATCTATAAATAACACCTTATATTTATGCCTATAATTTATGTCAGACAAAGAATCAAGAGCAAGGAAATAGTGATTGGATAACTATAATTGTAAGTTTTTGAGTGCATCTTCATGTTAAATTTCAAAACACAAAAAACTTAGTTTACTTCCTCTTCATTTCCCTGGAGTCTAAAACTCCTGAGCATTAATTCTTTCTTCAGTCTTTTATAGGTAATTATTGAGGTTAGAAAAAGTAGATTTCTGTTTCAGTGTTGGCAGATTTGGCAAAATGTTTATTATGATATTAAAATTTATTCTATTAATGTTTGTTTAGTTTATTGTGCCATACTTATTTTCTTTTCCGTTTTTTTATTACAATTAAAATGCAGATTTTCTCCTATTATGATGTTTGTTAACATGAATGTTTCAATCACCATGTTATTTTACATCATATATTATTTTGTTAACAGAGTAAGTATCATATTTATCTGTCAAAAGTTAATATCCAACTTTGGTTTATCAATTTCTTTGTTTTGTTTACCTTATTGGTACCACTTGATTAATTTGGTATAAAATTGTTATTTAGTTACATTGTATTATTGTCGTCTGTATCTTTTTACAAATCATGCTTGTGTATGATTCATAGTTCATTCTTTGCTTGAATAGGTGGAGGATATGGTGTACTTGAAATATTTACTTCAATTGTTGAATCTTACTAAAAAGCAATTAGTTTAAGCTTGAATATTCTGATTTCAGCAGTCTTTGGTACTTGTATTTTCACTTCACTTTTGAAGAAGATGTTGTTTCTCTTTAAAAATAACCTTGTCTTTTATATGTCTTTAGCAATTTGATAGTTATGAGCTCTGCATTCTCCTCTGTGACTCAAATTGGGTGGTTTGTCAAGTTGTAGAAACTTTAATGAGTACGATCACCTGAGCATTAAAGAGAACAGACATCCTTCAATGTGACTCATCAGACACATCTGTCACCTCTACATGCATGGACCATCTACAATTAAAACATTGACAAGCTTGATTCCTTGTGTGCAGGTTAGTTTTTGTGCTTGCTTCTATTCACCCTCAATTTTTTAAAATATACAGTTATACTAGATAATTCAATGTTTTTATTTTTCTTGTTTGGTTTATTCTGCTTACAATCGAGCTTATACATCATATACACTATCATGTATGCATTACTTTTGTGTTAAAGATAGAAATAAACTAGAGTGATCATTTATAGGCTAACCAACCGTTTAAGTTGTCACTGGTTGTGTTTGTAGTTTCTTTCCTTCATGTATCAGTAAAGGTCATGCTGTATAAAAGTTAATTCTAGCTCTCAGTGGTTTATAGCTCTTATTTTAGAGATCCCATTGGAACCTTACTGTGGCCAACAACTTAGTTTTAAATGTTTTAGAGAACTAGAAGCTTATGGCTTTTCTATCTTTAATAAAAACAACTTTATGATCTGATTCATTCCAGTATTATTTCATATAATGAGACTACCACTTCAGACATAGAGATCTATTCTTTCATATAATGATTTAGGTATAAATTCCATAAGTACTTTCGCCTCTATATGAGGGCCATACAATTAAAGCAATTTTTACCTTTATCATGCAATTTTTTTTAATAACCACTGCATAATGCAGTTAACATCGTACTAATTTAACTAAACATTTCATGTTTTATTTAGTTTTTTGAACTGCAAAGGACTTCTATTCATAAAATATTTTATCATGTAATAATACTAAAGATTTGAAAAGCATTGTAAAATATAAACTGCATTGTTTTCTTTTGTTGGAATGAGAGAACTTGGCCAACAACTTATGGCTTGCTACAGGGAACATAATTTGTCCACCATTTAAGTCTTACTAGGTCACTGTTTTATGTTTAAATTTTGAAAGAAAGTAAGTTTTCAAGACATTGTATGTCAATGCACTTGCTATCAATTCTATGTTTTAGTCACTTTGATTTATAACCTACTCTTGTGCCAACCTCTTACCTGTATATTCCATCCATAAAAAAGTAGTCTAGATTCTCAGTTAGAAGTTAATAAAATCTAAATTACATAAAATGCTACTTTTGACATGCCACTTTTCAGATGCTACTTTTGACAACTATTTTTTATAATAAAATGTTATATTTAGATCATAGTAATGAATATAAATCAAATTTTAAAATAAAATAATAATATACATAGATAGTTATAAAAATACTAAAGTTTTTTGTTTTACTGTTTTATTTTATTGAGTAGTGGTATGAATTTGATGAGTTTATTGTAATTTTGTATACCATAGAGTTGGATTTGGATAAAATTGTTTCTTCTTCATATAAATAGGATTTTTCTTTTCAGATTTTGATGTTACTTTTGGACTAATGAATTGAAAATTTTCATGTGAGAGGAAAATAAATAAATAAACAGGCAAAAGACTGATATAAATTTCTACGCCTTTAAATCTGGAGCCCTGTAAAAAATATATTTGCACAGATTGTTCCTTATCCTAATCCATTTAAAAGATTAGGTTGGATTATTGGATTTAATAATTTGAAAAGGATAATCAAGTATTAAAAAAACCTTCATAACACGTATTTTTAATATTTAAAAATAAGATAACGACAATACTTAGAATATTTGCATTAATAGTATTATATTATAAAATATAAAATTATTTTATAATAAGTTATTAAAAAATATGATATATTTATTCAAAGGCTAGTTAAGTTGGACTAAATCTTGTTTATTTAATATTTATTAACTGGTTATTTAACTCAATTGTAATTAAGTATAAAAATAAACTCAATTTATAATGATCCGATAAACTCAAAGTGTAATAAACATTCCGAATGGAGTGTTTTTGTTTTGTCAGAAAAAACACATGCAAAATAGAAAAAGTAGCAGAAGTTTGTAAAGCAAAATGAAAGTGGGAATAGTAACTCTATAGAGATTTAATATTTTCCATCCATAAAATTCTCAGTTATAAAAATCTGGATTTAATATTTTCTTGAGAAATAATTGTTAACTTTTTAGAATGGAAATGCTACTCCCCCATCCTCATTTGAAGTACCTCTGTCACAATTCATGTACCTTTTCATGATTATAATTGATTTTAATTTGTGCACGGTTGAAAGTTTTATATGATTTATAAATAAGATTAATTTGTACACTGTTGAAAATTATATCTGCAAATATCGTTGACTCATGGAATTTGGTAACGTGAACATTTTATAACTAAGATCATAAACCATTAATATTATAACTTGACTCAAACTATTCATTAGGTAGATATTTGATGACACATCTCCAACGGAGCAACATGTCATAAAGGATATTCGAGAGCAGTGGTCTGCATTTTTTTTAACAATTTGTAAATGATTAGGTGTTTCCATGTTACATTTTGAGTTTATGAACTATTTTATGTGTACTTGTGTTAAGTAAGTATGTTAGGTAAATATATTAGGAACTTTGTTAGGTAAATATTACATTTTGATGTGTTAATAGAAACAACATTGTTAGGTATATCTGGGATTGAATTTTTTGCAGGTTTGGATATGGATAGTAGCATATACTAATCAAATATTTAAAAAAACGTCACTTTTTACACCGGTTAAAGCCACATTAGGCATAAAAAGTCTTGTTTTTCACACCAGTTATAACATCATAAGGTATAAAAGTAAGTTTCTTTTATACCTGTTCTGATACCAGCAGGTATAAAAGTGAGTTTTTTAAAATAAGGGCAGCGACTTTTTTACACCGGATCCCAAAAAACCAGGTGTAAGTATCAAACTTTTATACCTGTTGCAGAAATAACCGGTGTAAAATGTAAATTTTTATACCGATTCTAAAACCGGTGTAAAAGAACGAAAACTTTATATGCCCCTGCATCTATAGATACCAAAAAATAGGTATAAAAAGCATTTTTAACAGGTATAAAAAACTCTTTTTTTGCACTAGTGTCTCTGGATCCCTCTCATTTTGGTGTATGTTTGATTTGTCCATGTGCCCCTTCCACTGCCACTGGAAGCCTGCCAGGAGCCGCTCCTTGTTTGTGCTCCTTGCACTTCGTGCCTCTTGCACCGACGATCACTTTCCGTCCTCGTCAATGTCTGGATGTCACATTATCTGTATCCATGTTATATTGATATTCTTTTTAGTAAAATTGATTTTTTTCTTAGATTACATTCATGTTTTTATTAATCAATACTTTTACCACTAAATTTTAATATAAATATTAGTTTAACATTTATATATATAAAAAATTTGGTCTTAATTAATGGAAGACCAAATTTATCATTTTATAAATGATATTAATTAATTTCTTCTCATAAAACATGTTTGAATTAATAATATATAATAATAAAATATGTTAAAAAGACAATTTTAGTAAAATTATAAATATAACATTCATATAAATAACAAATTTAGTTTTAATTTGAAGAGATAATATTGTTTAATTTAAAAAAAGTGAAACTAAATTGAACTAGAGAAACATACATAAAACTAAATTTAGATCAAAGTTTAAATGTAACATTATCATACCACTTGATATTAACATTAACACTTAACATTATCATTGTCTTATAATTTGGCATTAATAACAGCACGTGATATTGTCATCCTACATAAAGATTAATATTGTCAATGTCATATGTCATATGGTAACAAAATTTTTTACAGAAATAAATTAAAACAATCACATATTTACAAGTGATATACCAATATTAGCAATTGTAATTCTTTTGATGTAATCTAATGGACACATTTTTACAAAATTTAAGACGCAATTAAAATTTTGTTAAAAAATAAATGAATATAATTTTTTTTTTCACAAAAATAAAACCAGACGAATAATTACATTTTTTAAGTATCATGTTTCTATGTTCGTCATAACATCATTAAATGAATGTTCGATCTTTAAATCATTTAAAATTCCCAAACTCAAAAAATCTCAAATCAAGCTATTAAAAAAAAAATTCAAGCATATAGAGACAAGTCACGACTAATTAATATGGTGAGTGTAACACGCAAATAATTTAAAGGGTATTACTGATAGTAAAAACTAAATTAATTCGATATCTAATATAAACAACCAAACTTTATTTCAATTCATTCAAAGTACCATTCCAAACTTACAAACTTTAAACAATATAGTCTTCACCACTTAACATAAATTCAAAATTAAACTTATAAGTCTTACATAACATATTTTTCTAATGCAAATTTTTTTTTTTTACAAAAATCTCTGAAAGTTTTTCCCAGCATATCTCTCATAATCTTTAAGCTTTTTCAACCGTATCTGCAACATTATCTGCTCACATATAACATGAGTTATACGATCATAGCACAAACAAATAAGGGTAAGCCAACCATACAATCATTAAACTTACTTATAATATAAATATTTCAATCAATTATCCCGATGTCATTAATTCATTTTGTTCTTAACTTCTTCAAAATCATCTTTCTCATTTTCATAAACCTTACAAGTTTACCAAGCTTACTCACGAAGCCTTATGGTCAGACCGTTCTCTACCTGCTTCCTTAAGCCTTACCTGTATACTATGTCTTACTTTCCGAAGCCTTATGGTCAGACCTCTCTCTGCCTACTTCTATAAGACTTAAGAACAATATGTTTATGTCAAAGCCTTATGGTCAGACCACTTTTTGCCTGCTTTCATAAACCTCATGTGTTACTCTGCTCATATCAATGCCTCATGGTATAAACCAAATATACTACTCCTAGTAGTAAACATCATTTCATAATTAATGATTTTTTATATTCACCCAAACATTTCATAAAATCAACAAATCATATCCTCTTATCCACCTAACTCAATCATGTTCATTCTTTAATCATAAATTGACAATAACCCATTTTCGTGTCAATATCCAAAATAAAGTAAACATATTGCCAAATATCATACTTCATATTATAAACTCATCGTCACGGTCGCAACCGGGATCGCGACGGGACGACGATCCGAAAAAAGAAACGAACGGGTTTCGAAAAGAGATTTGGAGTCGCCACCATCACTCACTACACCTATCATCTTTAACAGCCACCATGCTTAGATTCTCAACCACGGCCTAATTCCCCTCACCCAATCATCAACCTATATCCAATTCAACTTCACCCATCAATCACACTTCCCTTTTACTCCCAATTCCTTACCTTCAAGCTCCGTGACATCCAGTCCGCAACCCCATCCCTGCCACTCCTAATCCAGACCCATCACCAGCACACTTCGGATCCGGCCGCCGCCTTTCTCCGATCTTAAAGCCCTCGCCGGTGCCAAGGTACTCGCCGTCGTCGTTCTCCGCCACGGCCATCTTTGTCGGCAATTACCATTTATGGAGAACGCCGCTACCACTGCTCCGTAGTCGCCATCTTCCTCTCGTCTCCCTCCTCCACCCATCACTCCCTCATCTCGAGCTACCCCGCGGCAACCATGGAAGAAGGAGCCTCCCCACGCTGTGGCTGCCAAATCTAGGAAGAAGGGAGGTTGCTTCCTTTGGTTTCACTCAGGAGAGAGGGAAGCCCGAAAGAGAGAGTTGGGGCTTTGAGCCCGATTTTGGTTTCTAAATTTGGGCTTTGGGTCGTATCCTCTCTTCTTGCCACATGCACAATTCAATCCGCACCCCTACTCAGTTTGGGCTAAGCCCATCCATTTCTGTGAACAATAATTAAAAACAAAAAAAAATCTTGGGCCAGATCTATTAGAAAAAATGAGAGAGAAGACCTCTTCACCACGGCATTCATTCACACTCCTCTTTCCTTTAGGCTTAAACCTACTTTGTGTAAATAAAGATAAAAAAGGAATTGGACTTTACAAGCACATTCATCAGATACACCTCCATTTTTCATCCTTACACCCCTGACAGTTGAAGAAGAGAGTATTGGCCCAAACAAAGGAATTTCAATTTTACTCGGCACCCCTAGTTTTTATCCCTGTACTCCTAATCCTGTTGAGCTTTTCTCTTGTTTTATTTTTATGCTTTCTTCTTCCTTTTTATTGGTTTTTTATTGCATGTAACCCCCTTTGTAAGATAACCCCTACCCCTTTATTTTAGTGGATTTGTTCGTTTCGTTTTATATATAAAAATTTCAAAAGGAAAAAAAATAAAAAATATATAAAACTTAAAAAAAAACATGTAATAAATATCGGTATGAGTACTCGTGCGATCGTACGCATCGGCCTAGTACTCATTACCCAAAATATAAAATAAACAAAAAAAGTCGTATGAGTGATCGTGCGATCGTACGCATCAGCCTAGTACTCATTACACAAAACAATAAAAAATAATGAAAAAGCCGTGTGAGTGCTCGTGCGATCGTACGCATAAGCCTAGTGCTCATTACGCAAAAATTTAAATATTATACAAAAAATACCAAAAAATATAAAAGCTTCAAAAAACCAAAAAAAAAAACATCAACATTTTCAAACAACAAACAGTCTTGCTCGCCAGAACTACGTGATCCTTGATTCTCCATCAAAAGTGGAGATACGTAGGAGCAAGGCTAGTCCTTGTCAGGTTCACTTCCCAAAAATCCAAAATCATTTTAAAACAAATTTTCAAACAATTTCCAAACAAACTTCTCAACTAGTTTCTAAAAGAACTACGTACCCCTGATTTCTCACATGAGAATACGTAGGAGCAAGGTCAATCCTTGTCGGGCCCAAAAAACTAAAAAATATTGTTTGTTTCTTTAGAGTTTTATTTTAAGGGAAAGTTAAACATCGGATCATTTAATTAAGAGTCTGTACTTGGAGAAATAAGTTATGCATGTTTGAGTAAATTAATTACCCCTGTAATTTTGTCACTGAGTCCTCTCGGTAAAATATAGATTTTGTTCTATTTGACCGTTAGATCAACCTAAAAATTTGATATATGATTCCTAAGATATATTACTATAATTTGACCGTTCGGATTAGTAATTAAAAGTCTATGTGTTGAGAAATTAATTTCGGAATTTTGAAAAGTATGATGAACACTATATTTTTGTTCTTGAGTTATCATGGTAAAAACTTCAGATATATCTCATTTACGTTACATTGAGCCCAAATTTTAATATGTAGTTCCTAAGACATGTTGATGTATTTTGGCTAATCTATGACCTTTGATTGGTGAAATTATGTTGAGTTATACTCGTTACAGGAAAGATGAGTGTCGCAACCAGGATCGCTCGCGACGGGACGACAACCCGTGAAAAAAAAGTATTTTCGAAAAGAGATTTTTGGAGTCGCCACCATAGTTTATTCTGGAAAACTACGGAAAAACCATAAAATGATAAGGCATGGTCTGCGAAATTGAGATTCTAAATTGGGAGTCAGTTACGTGTAGGGAAGGTATTAGCACCCTACAAACGCCTGCCCTATGGCAGTACCTTTAACAAATGCGCGAATATGGATGTGGTTTTCAAAA
>NW_025908377.1:0-13955 GCF_018835915.1 Vigna umbellata
GAGATATTAATATTAAGTAGTTGTATTTATTTCTTTGAACTCTCTTTATAGAGTATTCAAATAAAATTTTCATGTTTTAATTATTTGATTTTCAACACAATTATATATTATAAATTCTTAACATTTATAATTTGGTAGTAATTATTTAAAATTTTATGAGAAGTTTTAATGTGTAAAAATTTTAATATTAATTATATAACTATCAGAAAAAACCAATCTAATTAAATATGTTATAAACAATAGATACATATGTACGTACTGTATGTAATTACATACGGATTTATCCGTATATAATATCCGTATGTAAATTACATACGGATTTATCCATATATAATATCCGTATGTAAATTACATATAGATTTATCCGTATATAATATCCGTATGTAAATTACATACGGATTTATCCGTATGTAATTTATATACGGATTTTTCCGTATGTAACTTAGCTACGCCTATTTTATATACGGATTTTTGTCCGTATATAATTCGTATGTAAAATCATTTTATATACAGATTTTTGATGTTATATACGGATTTTGGCGGTATGTAATAGTGATTTTTCTTGTAGTGATGGTAGGTTTATGCAAGTAAGTGAATATTTGAATAATTCAAAATAATACTCTGAATTAGGATATTAATAGGTCAAACTAAAAATTATCTAAGTACCTGCTCAAAATCATCAAAGAAGTAATTATGATTATACTAATATTTTTATGGAAAATGACCAACTACCTAATCATTTCTTAAAATAAATTTTGATATTCATAATGGACCATAGAAAGTGGAATATAGATCTTATGTATGATAAAATGAAATTAAATTTTATTATAAGTCAAGTCCTAGGTCACCCCATTATTTGTAAAGAATGTTAAGTTTATTAAGATTGATAATTACATCTTACAAAGACTTTACTCCATTTAACATTTTTCTTTCATATGTAGCTATTGTATAAGAAGAAGAACTTTCTTGGTATGAGTTGTTTAGATAAATTTTGGAAGATATTTTTTAGAATATTGACTCATGAAGAATTTATATTAATATCCTTAAGGCTTTGTTCACTTGGAGGAGATGATTTGGGGAGAGTGTCGGATTTAAGGATTTGAAGATAAATTTTTGTTGTCTATTTGAGTGGATTTGGAGGTAACTGAGAGTGAATTTAGAAGTAAAATTTGTGAGAATTAGGGTATGATTTGATTGATGTGATAGATAAAAAAATTTGTTTAATTGGTAGAAATTAAAGATTACCAAAATGCTCATAGTTATTAAAGTAATATAAAATGATAATTGTTAATGTTATATTTAATTGTAAAAATGTTTATAAAGAATAAAAAATTAACAGTAATTATTAAAATTAATTTTAAAAATGTAAAAAAATTATAATTTAGTATCAGTATCATATAACCAAAAATTTAAAACAGTTTAAGGATCTTAGAAACTAATAATATAGTAGAAACTTAAAACTGATTATAAATTTAAAATTCTTTTAGAAAATAGAATTTAAAGGAAAATGGTTTTCAAAATCTCATGAAATTGATAGTTTGCCATTCCCAGGTTGATAAAATGAAAGGGGAAAAGAATAGGAAAGTGATTCTAGTGGTTTGTCTGTAATAAAATAGCAAAAAACCATCTCCATATCCCAATCCTCTCACGCCACTCCGTCAGCTCTCCGATCACCCATCATCATCTCCCAACCCTTCTCATACCACCAACCTTGCAACCTCCACCTTCGTAAAACAGGATGGCACCATAAAGATGAAGCTTCCAAGCAAATTCCTTCAAGGGAACCGAATACACCCACACTCTGGAACCGAATACACCGTCCAACATGGGGACCACAACGTTGGGAACAGAATACACACCTTCGGAATCAAATACGCCTCTTCTCAACAATGGGGAAACCAAATACGAAGCAATGGGAACCAAATACAACTTCCCTTATTCTTTATCATATGGGTGGAATCGCATACAGTTTCATATTCTTCATCTTCTCGAGCTTCAAACACTCTTGTTCTTCATCAACTACTTTCTTCTTCATCTTCTCTGTGCAATGATTGCGTGAAGCAGCCTCAAAAGCCTCAAGAATCTCTACAACTTTCTTAATTTACCATCGAATTGGAATCGATTCTTTATTTGTTAGAATCGATTATATTAACGTACCAAGAATGCAAGTGAAATTATATTGAGATAGAAGGGTAGTTTAGACTTTTTAATTTGGATCCTCCAAATCTCACCACATTCGCAGGTGATTGAAAAGTGCATCATCTTGCAATTCCCTTCAAATCGTTCTGAGCATTTCTCTCCATGTAAACACAAAATTCACTTCAAATCGTCGCTATTAAAAACGCGTAAAGAGTACATTCCCTCAATGTGAACACAATGTAAGAGATATTAATAGGATTAAATATATTTTTAGTTCCTGAATTTATAAGCGAAATTGAAATTCACCCTTCTTGAATTTTGATACATTTTAGTTCCTAAACTTTAAAAATTAATAAATATAATTAACGTAATTGATTTAGAAGAACTATATCAGTTATTTTTAAAGTTTGTGAATTAAATATATCAAAGTTTGAGAGATAATGAATTATAATTTCATGTAATTTAAGAATTAAAAACATATTTAATTCTATTAAATATATATAAATAGTCCTTTATTGTAATGTAGACTTTTTAATATTTTACAAAATATATGTTTTTAAGTATATATATATATATATATATATATATATATTAATATTATGTTATGATAAATGATTTTCTTTAATAAAATCCGGTTGCACAAACAAATTAATTTTAATTTTTAATCCAATAAAAAATATTTTTATAATAGTCGAGACGTTACAAATGACCATTTAATATTTCACGTTAACATTTTTATTCTTATATCGTAATCATAACTCTTTATTCATTACAAAACCATATAAATTATAATTAATTAATAAAAATTAAACGCTTAATTTGATTTAAGATTAACTACAATACTTTTATTAATACATGACACCTAAACAAGACTTACTTGCTTGAGTTTCTTCTTTCTAGAGAAGAACTCTGATTTTATTTTGTTTGTGTTATGAGTAGTGTTATACTGTGATAACCTATGTCATTTCAAATTTGAAGCTTAATGACTTTTCATGCTAATGCTACAAACTACTAGAAACTAAATTTTTATTACTTAAGTGATCACTCATCTATTCAAACTTTTAAGTCCATGACTTAAGCAAAGAACGTTGCCATAATATTGTCAAAGTAAATTTCGTTCCTTCGTCTAAAGAACAACAATACTCAAATCAAAATTGTTGTCTATTCTAAACTTCAACTTCCACTTAAAACATAATTGCATACATCAAACCACTTCTTATTAAAACATCCCAATTCTACATAAATTGAGTTAGTTTCTATTACTTCAATTCATGTTTTCTTTAAGATGTTACCAGTATCCTAATAATATTTTTTATTTATCATTTATTAGATTTATCATATCATTGCATTCAAATAAATTTATAATATATAAATTAAGTTTAAGTTTATTTCTTAAAAACTTAAATATAATTTTGTGAATATATTATCTAATTTAGGTTTAAGTAAGCTAATAAATTGAATGGTATAAAAGTAGCAAATACTGGACTATATAAAGATAAATGAGTTGAAAATTTTCAAGTATGTTATTAAATGTATAGAATTTCAAAATTTTAAAAGGTGTTTGATAATAGTATATTATATTTAACTCAATAGTTTCTCTTTTTCAAATTATGATAATATCCTTCACCTGTTCTTTTTATAAACAACTTGAACTTCACATTTTATTTAAAGGGAAAGTTCAGTACCACTAATTTGTTGATTCTACATAGGTTTAAGTGTCATAATTAAAGTTTTGTTATGAATTAATATGCGTTTAGAATAATTTTTAACTTATTTATATGGCAAATCAATATTTAATCTAGAGCTGTCAAAATGGCCACCCGATCCATCACGGATTGGTCATTTAATCATTTAATGAGTCAACCCAATCCGGCTCATTTATTAGTCAGATAGAAAAATTCGAATCCGATTCGACCTACCACGGATTAATGGGTAAACGAGTTGACTCACTGGATCACTTAATTATAATTTTTTTAATAAAAAAATTACAAACTTTTTATAATTTAAATCTAAACAAATTTCACTAAATGTGTGTTTAATTAATTTTGAAAATAAGAAATTTAAATAATTTTTTCAAACAAAAACAAAATAATAAATATTTTTTTATAAAATTAAAATTTAATAAAATAAAATTAAATAGATAGATTGGTAGAACCTAGTCTATCATGAGTTCAACCCATATAACTTGAATTTAAATTTAATTTACATAAAAAAAATATAATTTTTTTAAACTCAATTTAACTTAAACTCGTGTTACATAAAATTAATTCGTATATTTTGGTACATGTTGACAACTGTAATTTAACGAATGAAGTTTGGTCAAAAGCTCGTCATGGGACTCAACCTATTTGCATCCGTATTGTAGGTCTATAATTTAGTGCACAGTAGCTCTAACATAAATAGCCTTATCTAATAGGTAGGTTTGTCAATATTTATGTTATAGAAAACATAAAAATATTGTCTTTTTATGCTTTACAGATGAATAATAATAATAATAATAAGTCCATTGATAATGTATCTTAAAAGAGAATAAAAAAAACTAAATATGTTTCTTTTTGGCTTTTAATCACTATTGAAAATTGTATTTAGTTTCTAAATTAAATATAAAGTATTTAGTATGAGAATTAATGTAAAATATTATTTTCAATAATAAATGTAATGTAGATGTTACATTTTAGTTAATTACGAAAGTGCGTTTGTTACAGAAAAATATTCTATTTATTGTTGGTGGGAAAACATGTGTTTTATATTCACTTTCATAAAATACAAAGAATAAATATTTTATAATTTAATTTAAAGATGAGTATAATTTTTTATAATAATTTAAAGATAAACAATATATTTAATGTAAAAAAAAGTTATATTTTTTTATAAATTATTTTTACATAAAAAATTTTATAGACAATTATCAGCATTTTTAAATAAGCAATTACAGATTTATTCACCAAATTAGCATTTCCTTTGTACTATGAAAAAATCACATTAAAATTATTTAATAATTGACACTACTGTTTAATTTGACACGAAGCTAAATTAGTGGATCATGATTTTGTTTTAATCTTGAAGCACAAAGGCACAATCACTAATTATTCTGAAAATATATTTCAGTGAATTATTTACTTCATAAGAATGATATATTTATATTAAGGGTGTAAGCATGACATTGTATATACAATAATTATACTTTTGAGACACATCAAATTTTTACATTTATTTGATATTATTTTTTATCTTTTTATTTAAAAAATAATTTTTTATAATTATTTTATTCTTTATCAAATAAATATAAAAATGTGTCACATTATCATTATTTTTGTACATAAAATATATTAAAAAATGAGTAATGATATGATAACATATTTTTAGGTTCATTTAACACAATATAAGGATAGAATAATCATAAAAAAAATAATTTTCTTGTATTTTTCAATAAAAAAGAAAATAAAAAATAAAAATAATAATAATTTAAAATAAATATAAAAAATTGATGTGTATTAAAAAATAATTTCTAAAAAATGTCAGAAAAAGTATATTGGATACTGTTTGTGAAAACCCTATGCACATAAGAATCACTTTCAGAATTACTTTCCCCTTTAGATTTCATTTTCATAATTCATAAAGGTTGATAGAAACTTTGTGGTCCATAAATAAGAACCATATTAAGTGAGGTAAATGCAGGGGCCATATGTGAGAGAAGAAAACACCAACTCTCTTCCACACATATACATACAACAAATTTGAAACCTCAATAAGCATGTGAATCAACTAATCAATACAGTGAAAAAAATACTGTTTTGTACTACATTTTATCAGACAAGATCTTCTCCATCTTATTTTGGTGTGACGAGGATTCCAATTTTCATGCAATTTATAAAAATCTTCTTCAACAAACTAATCACTTTCAAAACGTGTTTGGTAACATCAATTTCAATACACACTCCCTTTCTTTCTTTTACCACTACTTTGGTTCCTCATTAGCTCTTATTCTATGAATTATGAGGGTGTCAATAGAACTTGAATCTTTGAATAATCAGTGAAAATCCACTATATATTATAATCTATTTACCTTCTACTGAAATATGGTATAGTAATAGGGAATTAGCATTACTCTTTTTCAGTAAATGTTTATTATTTATGTAAATATATATTCAATTTTAATTATTTAAACTATACTATTAATTGAGCTGTGATAAGCATAATTTTCTTTGTTTTAATAAGATTTTTAAAAACTGTTTAAGGAGTAGGTTGATGTAAATGATTAGTTGATTAGTTTATTATTTTTAGAAAAAAAAGTTAATTCTTCTATAACTTAGGAATTATTATATCATTAAAGCTAATCTTTCTATAAGTTTTTACTATATATAAAACAATCCTCACCTAAAATCTGTATTCGTCACGGGTATTAGTGCTTGTTAACCTATATGGGGTGTTGCTTTCTGCACCCTAACATTTTCCTCCCGCACCCTAGCAATTTATTAAATTTCCGCTTTTGTCTTTATTTGAAAGTTACTTTTGAATATATTTAATCAGAAAATAGAAAATACTTCTGAAATTTTGTTTCCGAAATTTCTTTCAGGAAATTTCTTATGAATTTTTTTAAATTGATTTTCAAAATTTATTTTCTGAATGATGACTTATTGCTTTCAGAATCTCCTTTTCAGGTTTGAAATGAAAAATATATTTTGGAACTTTGTTTCCGAAAAAGGAAAATATGTTTCTGGAAATCTTTTTCCAAAATTGTTCTCTGATTTTTGTTTTAAACTCACTTCTGAAATTCGTTTTTGGGATAACAACTTCTCTCTTCCGAAATCTTATTTTTGGAAAACACTTTTTTTCCTTTCAGACAGCATTTTTCTCCTTGCGAAATCTATTTTTGGTCAGTAAGGAATCTATTTTCCGATCAGTCACATTCATTATCTGGACTGCACCCTCCCAAACGCTTCAAATAAAACTCGTAAAGGACAAAACTGGAGTTAAAAAACTGATAGGGTGCAAATGAAGAAAATGATAAGGTGCAGAAAACAATTGCCACCAATATATTATGTGTATTAATCTTTGCATCTCCATTGAATTATTTATTTTGATACTGTCCTCAGATTTAAGCCAAGATCAATTGCCATATTTAATTGAGTAAATATGATTTGCAAATGTATTCTAATTATATTGAGTATATATAAATTCAATAATTAGAAAACACAAATATCTAAGGCAACCTATAATGTATTTTTACAAAAATTTAAAAAAAGATTTTTTTCAATTTTCTGACACTGACACAAGAACAATCCTTTTTATATTACAGTAGATTACATGTTATTAATTACGTGTAAATAATTTTAATTAATAATTAATAATTAATAATTTAGTTTGAAATAAAATAAAACTCAGAAACATAGTTAATTATCCAACCAAAAAGGAAATAGCTACCGCTAAATAATCTATAAATGTAAAAAATTAGGAAGCCCAAATATAAACTTTTTAACACAAGCATACATTTTCACAAAAAGTTCAAAAAAAAAATATTCTTTGTACATTACAATAGATTACATATCTTATTAATTGATGACATAAGTAGTTAGAAAGAGACACATAACTATACTATAATAGTTATGGTAATAATTATACTAACAAATAACAAGTTCTACATCAACAATTTCAAACAAAGTTTACCATAAAACTATAAAGTTTTTGAAAGATAGAAGCTAAACCTAGCTTTCACGATTATATGTTTATTTAAGTGTATCAACATCTTCCTTTAGAGATAAATTCACACTTATTTCTTCATCTATTTACACTGGTAAAGATGATCATTGCAAAAGAAAAACAACAAACACAAGAAGTAAAAACACAAGGGAGAGTAAGCTAGTTTATGAAAGAAACATATAACAATTAAATTAATGTCATAATAAAATAGTGTATTTCAAACATTTAAAAAAAAATCAAATATACAATTGCAGACTCTCTACACTCAATTATCCAGATACATAGAGATGTGCTGACACTAGGTAGAATCATAAGTGTCATATCCAACTTGAAACCAGTTTTCACTCAATCCCAAGCTAATGAAATAAGTTAAGTGATCAATTCATCCAAAAACAATTATAAACTAATTCACAAACATGAAATAAAAGCATACTTTGGTAAAGATAATAATACCAATACAAGAGAGTTTCAAAGAATTACATCTTTGTTTCAACACTTAGAGAGATTTATCTCCTCATGTAGATGAAAATAACTCAATTTGGTAATTATGAAAAAAAGTTATGTACAAAACAAGCAACAGAGGTCAAAGTTGTCGACAACCTAAACTACTGAAAACTTGCATGAAAAAGTGCTCTAACTACGTACCTCTAATAAAATATATGTCTCGTCAAAGTAAAACAAAATATGTCTACGATAAACTTTCGAAATTTTAAATTGATCTGACGGTTAACGAATCGAGAATCTTAATTTTTTCCAAATGACTCAAACAAAGAAAATGGGAGTGTTGTCCAAGTGAGAATTTACTCGCTTGAGCAAAAATATTTGTCACTTGGACAATAATTTATTCATTTAAAACTGTAATCTTATAAAAGAATAAGTGACACAAAAATTATAAATGTTAGTTACTTATTTGTTCTGTTTGTTGTGTTTGATTTTGGATTGAAGTTAGAGTTTAAAATAATTTTGGATAGTATTGTATTTTCTTGAATTTGGATTGTCTTTAGAATTTAAGATTATTTTGAACTGAAAATTATTTAGATTTGAATTAGGAAAAAAATGTTATTTTTTTTGAAATTAAAAAAAAACTTTTAATGAAATCAAGTAGTGAGTCAAACCGTTTCATCTATTATAAACAATATTAATTTCAAATTTTTTTAATTTATTAATAAGTGAATTAGATTAAATAAGTCCATGATTGATAGTTGTTTTTTAACACAACTTTTTGACTGATGTGACGTCTCTCTTCGATTATCTTTTTCTTTCATAAAATTGGAATTCAAATTTTTAGTAACATGTAAACATAATTTTAT
Source organism: Vigna umbellata (assembly GCF_018835915.1). The sequence continues at coordinate 9,150 of NW_025908377.1, forward strand.
TCGGAACTAGTAGTTTCCTATTGCTGGGACCTGAAGGTGATGTGAGTTGCACCCTCCTTTGTTGAAAAAATGGAGTATGAAGGGAAGAAAATTGCAGTATGAAAATGCCTCGGATCCTTACAAGGGAAGAAAATTACCGAAATATGAAGGGAAAGTGTCTCAGAGTCCAAAATTGGACAACAATCGGGTGCAATAATAATAAAGTTGATGGTACCCATCATATTTATATACTTATATATTTGTCTAAATATTTAAAGAGTAATATTTTTATAAACAATAAAAATTAAAATGAAGAAAACATAGAATCAATAAGAATTCAGTGTAATAAAACAACAATTTTCATTTTTTAAAGCCAAACAATATAAAATTATAGTGTTTTTGAATTTTTTATATTAATAGTGAAAATAGTTTTAATATAATTTTTTTCTACGTATTTTGAATTTGAAGATAAATGGGAGTGAATTTGAATTTTTTTTTTTAATTTGTCACGTCAATACAATTCTATGCTAATTCTCACAAATTTTATTTTCAAATTCACTCTCATTTATTTCCAAATTTACTAAAAAAACGACAAAAGAAATTATCTTCAAATTCTCTCATATCTATTTCCTCAAATCCTCTCAAAAGAACAAAGGGATATCAAAAGTAAAAATTTGAAATGGAAAGCAATGAAAATATACAATTTGGTGCTCTCTTCAAAAGTTATAATTTTCTTTCTAACGAAACGCGTAAGCAAACGAACGAAAAGCTTAGCTACAAAGATCGAAGATGAGTAGAGGTGGACAATGGTGGGTTAGAGGCAAGTGTTTGAAACTACGTTTCTCAAATGTCTGGGCTTCAGCTGTTCTAAGAACACATCTCAGCGAAATTATCCCACAATTATAGAAGACTTCTGCCATCAATTTTCTCTCTCCCATCTTACCAAATCAACCAACAACTTTGATCCAGAAAGGGTAGTTGGACGTGATTCATCTCTACCTCTTCAATCATTATAGCTACGGCTGTACTGATTTGGTTTCATTTTACGCGTTTCACCTTTGAAAAAGAAGATGAAAACGTGTTGCAGAATAGTCCACGAGATTTCTTCCCATTCATCTGGCATATATGAAACGGTCTATATTAGGATGCGTTTAGGCATAATTTGAATCTTTTTTGTTTGTTTCTACCACTCTCAACCGCACTCTGCGCTATATATGTACCTGATTTAGCTATCAATCATTGTGAAAAACAAGCTTTTATCTTAGCATTACATACTAAAGTAGGTGCATACAAAATAAAAATGTTTCTCATTTAAAATCAAGCCAAACAGAATCTTGCAAGAGTTCTAAGAATCAAGCTGAATTCCCTGCAGCGTTGTGGTGCTGATATTTTTCTGTTGGTGAATTCAATTTTGCTCATTTTCATCGTAAAACCAGCCTTCTTCAACCCCATGCAGAGACTTCTACTATTCTGGACACAATTTATTTTAGAAATAACTAAGTTTTTCAATTTCTTGAGAGGATTTATTTAAAACTAACAACTATCTTTCAAAACTTAAACAAATAACGAAAAAATCCCATACGTTTTTAAAAAATGTTTTATGTATAATTTTTGTGTGTATCTTGTGAGAAGATATTCTAACCACTGATCAAAGCTCTCATTTTGTGTCCTTACTTTCCTTCTTAAGCAAGAATGTGCGAGAGTACTGGTTGAATTGATAAAATTTTAGATTTTTGAGGAACATACCAAATAAATATTACACTACAATCTTGAAGTTCTTCTGGATCCCGCTATTAACAGATGACCAACTAATCCACTTTATTTTCATTAAATGCCCAGTTGTGTCAATGAGATGATATTGTACAATGTTCTAAAGCTTTCTGTTTCTATTGATATGTACTAATTAATCAAAGTAGTCACCTATTTTTTCTGGGAATGGACAACAAAAATTTAAGGTAGATCTCTTTTATACTACTGTCTTGTAGTTTTTATTAGAAAATGATACTCAGATGTTTTGAATATGCTTTACATTGTGTCAATCACACACTTACAATTTATAAACTTATATATTGGCTTTTCACATGTAAAGCCATAAATTCTACTCTTAAGACATCATTTATTCCCTATTATTGTCTAATAACAACTACATTAACTACTGACCTTTGCATTCTAAAATTGGCAAAACTCTTAAACAAATACTAATAGAAACCATCAAAGGAGCTTGGTGGAGATCCTTCTAGGGAGCTAAAACTTGAACCGGGTTAGGAGATTGGAAGAAGAAGATGAACTTCAAGGACTTCTACTCTTATGAAAGATGGTGCTTTCAAGCTTGTTCTTCCCTTCTCTTAAACTTTGTAAAGATGTACAAAAATATTTTGCTTTGGGCCATGTATTTTGGCCGAGTTATCTTGCCCTTTTTTAAGACTTGTCCTTGTGTCAACATTTTTCGAAATTCAAGTGCATCTAGCTCAAATGAAAACTCTGAGTCTAATTTCCAACAAAAAAAAGAATAATCTCATTTATAGCTGTTGAGATTGTTGATAGGGGGAGCACAGATTTAGCTGAGCCCACAATCTTTGTGATATTTGTTTTTGATGATGACAACACATAGTTAATAAAAACACATGTATATGTACTGTGTTATATGTGTTATATGCTTATTGTGAGATTTGTACAAGCATAACTGTGAACATATTATGTTGCATACTAATGTATTGGAAATGTGATTATATCTGTGCATGCATAATATGAGTTTTGAAATGGAAAAACCACATGCACCAAGCATATATGTATGACTTAATCGATTACAATGGTGTGATAATCAATTAAAGTCATCAGACAACTTAAGCTTTAAACTGTGGCAAAACAGCAGGTTTTAAATCGATTAAAACTTGTGTATTTGAACAAATCTTTTTCAAGTGTGCTGTGATGGATTTTGAGAAGAAACGTTTTCAAAAATATACTAAGTGTTAAAACTTAATCGATTACATGCATCTTGTATTCAATTAAGTTTGTTAAAGATTTGAAAACTGTTTCATTGCGTGACATAACCCTCACAACGGTCATATTTTTAAATATGTTGACCAAACATTAAATTCAAATCGATTACATTAATTGTGCATTCAATGAATGAGTTTGACTGTTGTTAATCATCTATTATAACTGTAAGATGAAATCGATTAGATTAATAGCATAATCGATTAAAACACGTCCGATTTGAGTTAAACTATATATAGACACATGATTTGAATTTCTGTAAGACAATTGATTTTAACACTTTCATATCTGTTTCAAATAAATGCTTTAAAGTTTAACAGAAGAGGTGATGGAGGAAGGATCCAACTGGTTTTGGTGGTGGAAGCTATCAACCAGATCTTCTTCTCTGAACGAGATATGGACGCAGTTGCTACTATTTTCACAACTGAATGTTCGATGCAAGCAACCAATTATGTGAATAACTAGATGAAAGAACGCAGTGGAATGAAGAAGGATTGAAAGAGTAGGTGTGTTCGGTGGAATGAAAATATAAGGAATCAAAAGGTATTGAAGGAACTCTCTAAGCGGTGGTGTTCGGTGTTTGAGAAATGAAATGGAGGCAGAGATTTGGGTGCTGAAATGTGATGTAGATGGGTGGAGAAATGCTAGGAATGGAAGCCTAGCTAGGGAGAGAGGCTAGAGGAAACTCTCAGGCTCTCTCTCGATGACCTTCAATAAGAAGAAAGTTCTGGACAGTATAAACAGAAAACAATTTGATGGAATCTTGCTTGACGTACCTTCTTTAGTGTTCTCTTTTTGTATTTTTACATTTTATTGTATACGTGTATCAACTTGCAAGGAGCATGGGTTACTATAAATACACAGCTCCTCTCTTTGTAATGGACACTTTTGAGATGAATGAGAATTATATTTCTGAAATCAGAATAATTCTCCTTGAAAGTCAAGCTAGAGAGTCCAAGGACTTCCTCTAGCCACCTTCTAGCACACTACTTCCATTTCTCATTTTCCATTAGCTTTTCACTGTGCTTCCAATTGCTTTCCTCCACGACGTCACTTCTCCACCAATCCATTTCCTCTGTGTGGCGCGCCTCAACAACTATGTTTCTTCCTTGTGGCACGCGTCACCACTCCTCGCCACATCGTCCACGTCATCACTCCTCGCCACATCGTCATTTGTGATTCACGCTCTCACTTCATCACATCAACATCTTCTCTCGCTGAGAGCATTTCTCACTCGCAGGACCTCCATTTTCATTCTCGCCTTTGATGTCCGCGGGAGCGTTCATCTTCTTCGAGAGCCTTTCATCATCATGGTAAGCCTTCTTCAGTCACAGAATCATCTCCATTTCCTCTATACTCCATTTTCCACCGAAACATTCATATATCTAAACCCTCCGCTAGGGTTTCTACATTTTTCATCATTTTCTTTGAGTTTTGACGATTAAACACCTCTCCAACCTTCGTTCTTCCCTTTCCACCGTTTAAAACACCATTTCCACTGATAAATCAGTCAGTTTAGTGATTCCTCACCATTCTAGGATTTCCTTCGTGTTTCTAAGGTTTTCCATCGATTAAACCTCGGTCTAGGGTTTTGTTGTGTTCGTTCTCAGTTTTCCTTAGATTTATTTCTAGTCATTCATCGATCTCGTGTTACTCATCATTCCGCTGCGTCTTTACTCGTCGGAGGGAGCTTCAAAGGAGTCCGCATCGCGCCTTTAGTCACTTCTTGGAGCCGTTCGTCCAAGAAGTTTAGATGAACCCACAATCTTTGTGATATTTAATTTTGATGATGACAACACTTAGTTAATAAAAACACATGTATATGTATTG
>NW_025908378.1:0-20521 GCF_018835915.1 Vigna umbellata
GTTTTCCCTTTTTTAGACTTCCCAACAACCCCAAACTTGAACCTTTATCAATACCACAAGATACTCTCAACTCAACTCAAGGTAAAGATTTTCAAAAAGGGTTTTCACATTATATTCAAGGCTAAAGGTTCAAAGGATAGAACACATTGTGCTCTCTTTTATTGGGCTAAAAATCATGCATTTGGCTAAAAAGGTCACCAACAGATGGCCTTGATCATATGACACATACAAGCAAGTGATTCAATCATAGAAACCTGGGCAAAGTCATTCATACTTTCAATGTAATAGCACTCAATCACAAAAACTTTGGAGTTCAAAACCTCACACATAAGCTCATTCAACATTCCATCTATTCCAGATACACATCCTGCTTAGCATCATAATCACAATCACAACATCATGCATCTATTCACATAGCTTGTGAACAACCACCTGTAAATCAGCATATAGTGCACAATCTCAACATCAATCAATATCCAAGCATCATTAAGCAATACTCATCATGCATAAATCACATGCAAACCATCATAGCAGATAAAGTTTCACACTGAGTACATCACAACCTATTCTAAGAACATAAGCAAATAAGTTCAATAGTACAAAACAAAAGATAGAAAAAAAAATCATGCTCTAGAGGTGATAGCATCCATCAGTAGATGCTATCTCTACTCCTCATCAACCCATGCTATCATCCGAATCTTCCTCCTCTCCTTCTTCTTCAGCATCTTCAATGTCATCATCATCATTCTCATCATCATCCATAGCTGGAGCTTCAGCTACTCCAGCTCCACTAGCCTGAGCTTGCTCCTCTGGCCATGCCACCACATTATTGAATTCATCCATGGTTCACCGATGTCTTGGGGGTGTATCATACATCCCAATGATCATCTCTGCTGTGGCCACCTGCCCTTTGGGGATAGACTGCAACCTGTCCTCCATCAAAGACATATACATGTCCCTCATCTGAAAAGGCTCTGCATCATGAGGCGGCGCATGTTCTTGTGGTGGTCCTCTCCTTCTAGAAGACTGGCGTGGTGGTACTGGTTGAGCTGCCTCATCTCCGCCACAATATTGTCTATAGCAGGCCTCATCAATTGCCTTCCTAGGCCTCTTCACTGGCGATGTAGAAATATTCACTCCAGCTAGCTCACAGAGGTGTGTGATCAGGGAAGGATACCCCAAAGGTGCGTTGTTGTTCATAGTATTGGCACACACCTGTATCTCATTGGCTATGACATGTCCAATGTTAATGCTCATCCCTCTGAGCACACAGTACAGAAGAAGAGCCCTACTGACAGTAACATCAGAAACATGCGAACAAGCTGGATGTTGGCGTGAGAAAACGACATCTAGTACTTTGCCAAGGGAGTTAGATCAGCTCTCCTGATATGCACAACTACATCATTCTTGTTTCTCTGAAAATTCCCTCCAAGCACACACAGCACACTCTCCACATCAACAAAATCTTCTCCTTCTTCCATGTTCAGATCAAACTGACACTGTTCACCAGCCCATTCGATATTTAGAAACATGTTAATGGAATCAGGATCATACCAAATGATTTTTCCTCTAACATAGCTCATATAGTCCTCAGTGGGATAATCACCCAATCGCCTTACATTGGTGTAGAACTCTTTAACCACTGCTATGTTAGCTGGTGCAGGATAAGTGTCTATTTTCTCCCAGTTTCTGTTTTCCAATTGCTCTCCAAACTGTGGAGCAAAGTCAAGTATCCACCCAGCCTTCCTTTCCATCAACAGTCTTCTATCTTGAACACTAATGAAATGTTGCTCATGTCTGCGGGAAAGGAACTTTGTGGAAATAAGGGCGGTCTGATTCCTTCCTCTCGGATCCCAAGGTCTTGATTCTCTTGCCCGATGAGGAGGTCATCCCTACATCAAACACAATTCACAAAACCACAAGAAACATCATTAAGCATTAGTAAACCACAAACAACTCCCTAAAACACTTATTATCACCGCTAAGGGCAAAACAGAACCCCTCACCACCACCTGTGCAGAGAAACAGTCAACCAAAACACAAAAAACATCATTCTGCAGAAATCGCGGTCAGGGGAAATTTTCGTTGAGCGGCATTTCTGCATATTTGCCAAAATTGTCTAAAAATGCTTCTAATCTCCACCCACATGCATTCTTCCTACTTCCAAACCCAAATCAAACAATTTAATTGGTCCAAACATTGATTAATTCATCTAATCATGCATAAAAATCAAAATCCTTCAAAAATCATGCTTAGACAACCATGTTCATACCAATTCATGCTTTCAAAAACCCTAGAATGTAAAATGCATATACTTACTTGGGTGAAGATGCTAAATATGTGTAGAATGCTCTAGGAATGTGAAGAAATCAGCCCCTAATAGCAATGCTCTCACACAACCCCAAACTTGGATGGAAACTTTATGCAAAAATGGTTTAAAGAGAAGTTTTGTGAAGGGGGAAGAAGGGGAAAGTGGAGAGAACTCTTTGGAGAGTGCTTGAGAGTGTTTGGGAAGATTGGGATCTAAAATTGGCGGCCAAGACATGCCCTAGGGTATGAAAAAGACCTAATGGGCCAAATCCCACTGAGCCCAAATTTAAAAAAACTCAAACAGAAAAATTTGCAGCGTTCGCGCTCAGCGGTAGTTACCGCTAAGCGACATGCACGACACCCACTTTCTTCCTTCCTAGCTTTCCCTAAGCATCCTTTACCAATGCCTCTCAACTCCAACTCTCAATTTTTCAAATCTCATATATTTTCCACTCACTCTCACTTAACCAATGCACTTAGTCTCTCAGACCACTCAAACATTCAAGTCAATCCCTATAATGCAACTAGAGCAGAACCAAAACAAACAAACAAAGATAAAGTCAATCAACTGGGTTGCTTCCCAGGTAGCGCTTGTTTAACGTCACGAGCCTGACCCAAAATCCTTCAGTACCCATTTGTAGGTGCAAATCTTACCATCACCCTTCAGTAGGTGTACCTTCTGAGTATCCTTTAGTAAATACTCACCAACTTAGCATCCATCAGTAGATGCTAAACCCAAATATAACAATGTTCCAAATTTTCAAATTACATCACCAAAATAAATAAATTCAAAGAAATTAATGTTCTCAAATAAATGGGGTGCCTCCCAAAAAACGCTCTTTTAACATCACTAGCTTGACCAAATAAAGCTCAAGTTCCTTCTTAAATGTTGGTGTTCCTCTTGCTTTCATCACACCAACTCATCAATTGCTTTCGGTCCACCTTCTTCACTCTCCTTGAATATGAAGCTTCAATCTCTATCACTTCATTCTCTTTGAAATCTTTCACAACCCACAACTTGTTCTTAAATCTTACCGGTGTACCAAGTTTGAATTGTGTATCCATCAAGTCACCATGAACCATCCTTCCTTTGCCATCTTTTTCTTCCTCCCTAACCTGTGATAAAAAACAATTTTTACTTTTGGTGACCGGCTTTGCAGCTTTAGGGCTAGTCACGGGTACATCCTTACATGTAGCTTTATGATTAGTCTCCTTCTCTTGAATCTACTGCTCATCTTTGAAGACATTAAAGATCACCTTTTCCTCTCGGTCTTGAAGCACTATCAACCCATCATCCACATTGATGGATACTTTTATCATTTTCATAAACGGCCTTCCAAGAATAATTAGGATCTTCTCATCTTCCTATATCTCTATCACCACAAAATCCACCAGGAATTTAAGTTTCTCTATACACATCATAACATCTTCCACTACACCATAGGGTTTCTTGAAAGATCCATCCTCCATGAGCAAAGTCACCTTGGTTTGCTTGACTTCAAGATCACCCATCCTTTCAAGCATAGATAAGGGCATCAAATTAATGCTTGACCCTAAATCAATTAAGGTCTTCCTTATATTCTCCTTCCCAATGATGCAAGGAATAGTAAAAATTCCTGGATCATTCACTTTTGGAGGAAGTGGTTTCTCCAAAATAGCTATGAATTCTCCCTGTTTATCACTAGTTTCCTCCTCTAGATATCTCTTCTTTGCAAGGATTTGCTTCATGTGCTTTGCATAAGCAGGAATTTGTTGCAATGCTTCAGTCAAAGGTATTTTAATCTCCAATTGCTTGAAGATCTCTTTAAAACGCTTATATTGTCTCTCTTTATCACATTTTTCACTCCCCTTAGGATAAGGAAGAACTCTTTCACTTTTCTCATAATGTTTTACTCCCCTCTTCTTTTCTTTCTCTTTTCTCTCATCTCACCTTTTCTCTCTTCTTTTTCGTCTCTCTTTTCTAACTCAACTCTCTCTTTTTATCCACCCTCTCATCACATATACTCACAATAGCTTTACACTCTTCCTTAGGGTTAACCTCAGTATTAGCCCCAAAACTCCTATCAAGCATATCTTACAACTTATTAGCCATTTGGCCAACCTGTATCTCCAGATTTCTAATTGCAGCTTCAGTGCTCTTGTGATTGGAGATAGTCACCTGAATAAATTGTTGAAGAGTTTCTTCAAGCTTTGTTGATCTCTCATTTAGCACAGATACTTGTTGCCATAGTGATGGTTGATGGTGTGGTCTATTAACTTGTCCTGCTTGTCCAGCTTGTCCATTTTGACCTTGACCCATGCTTGGGTGAGATTTCCACCCTTGGTTGAAGTTCCCTTGGTGGTATTGAAATTGATTGGCCATAAAATTGACATCTTCTAGGGCCTCCACTGGAAAAGCACATTGACCATTTATATGGTCACCACCACACAATTCACAGAGTTGTTGTTGAACCTGTGAAACGTTCTTCAACTCCTTTGACAATTGAGCGAGTGTCTTTGTCAAATTCTCCAACTGTTGAGTTATGATTTTATTTTGTCCAAGCAAGGCATCTTGAGATTGCAATTGTAGGACTCCCTTCTGTGACTTGGAGCTCCTCTTTCACTATGCATGTCATTGTCATTGGTAGCCATGTTGTCTATCAATTCAAAAGGTTCCTTTGGAGTCTTGCATTTAATATTACCTTCAGCTGAGGCATCTAGCATCAATTTGGTTTGTGAACGGAGACCTCCAAGGAAAAGATTGACTACCGTTGCTTCGTCAAAGCCATGAGTTGGCGTCTTTCTCAACAAGCTCTTATATTTATCCCATGCTTGACCTAACGTCTCCTCCATGCCTTGTCTAAAAGAAGAAATTTCTTGCTTCCCTTTGTTGATTTTGGATTGTGGGAAGTACTTGTTTAGAAACTTTGAAACCACAGCTTCCCATTCAGTAAAGCTATCCTCCGGGAAAGAATTCAACCATAACAGCATTGCCTCCCAATGAGAAAGGAAACAAACTAAGCTTTATGGCGTCATCCAACACACCATTGATCTTCATAGTGTTGCAAATCTCGTTGAATGTGGTTAGATGCTCATATGGACTTTCATGTGATAGCCCATTAAATTGGTTGCTCTTCACCAATTGTATCAACGTCGGTTTCACCTCCATGTTTGCGGCATTGACCCTCGGCCTAAAAATGCCATTAAAGTGATGAGGGCCAACAACATTGGTGTAATCCGCTAGAGTACGTCTACCATTATTCTCCTCCTTCTTCTACTCTCGTCCAATCCTTCAAGAAGAGGTTTCGTTGTTTTCTTGCTCCTAGTCCGAATTGTATCCTGCATACACAAGAAAACAAGACCCTAGAAACAATTGTTAGCACAAAAAGATAGAAAAGATAAACTAAAAAGATAAAAAGATAAAACAAAAAGATAAAAAGATAAAATAAAATCAAGTCAAAGCTAATCAATAATCACACAAATAGAATAGTTAAACCACGAATCCCCGGCAACGACGCCAAAAACTCGTTAACACTTCGACAAGTGTACCGAATCGTATCAAGTAATAATAAAATGGTAAGACCAAGTATCGTTTCCCAAAGGACTCACGGCCTAGATAGTAGTTATGTGATTTCTTGATTAAATTAGACTTGTGAACAAAATCATTGTGTTTGAATTGCGGAAAATAAACATGAATGCAAGTTTTGATCAATTGAATTGAAAAAAGCAAAAGAGATTTATGTAAAATATTATGTTGTTGGGGTTTCCGACTTATCATATCCACTCTCATGTATTCATGAATTCATCTTTCTTCATTAATGTTAATGTCACTTTCTAATTTACCTTAAACCCGATGTCTCGGAGAAGAAAGCCTAATCCTAATCACTAGTTTACAATGTCTTGTCTCCCTAGCAATTATCCATGCATTACATTTGCACAGAAGCTTAAAGGCAACCAATCCTCCTATCCCTATGTCTAGGTAATATTGCTCTTGGGAGAATTTCTTCAGTTCTAGATTTATCTATATGTGTCCATATGAATAACATCAATGATCATGCAATTGAATGAGTTAAACAAAGCATGCATAGAGCATAGAAGAAAAACCCTAACAATTAATGAAGCAAAGCATATAAAATATAGAACCAATTCAATACATGACGGTTTCAAAGGATTACATCGGTTCCCCAACAACAATGGAGGTTTAGTTCACCATAGACATGGTGAAACTAAATGAAAACAATGAAAAGAATGAAAGATAAAACCCTAGAATTTGAAGAAAGGAGCTTTTGCATCCAAAATCCGCCTCCAAGGGGTGAAAAGATTGTGATTTCGCCTCTTTCTGTCCAAAGATACCAACCCTAGGTCGACTAACCCCTTATATAGTTTATTAAAAATTATAGAAAATAGGCCCAAGCCNGTCAGGGGAAATTTTCGTTGAGCGGCATTTCTGCATATTTGCCAAAATTGTCTAAAAATGCTTCTAATCTCCACCCACATGCATTCTTCCTACTTCCAAACCCAAATCAAACAATTTAATTGGTCCAAACATTGATTAATTCATCTAATCATGCATAAAAATCAAAATCCTTCAAAAATCATGCTTAGACAACCATGTTCATACCAATTCATGCTTTCAAAAACCCTAGAATGTAAAATGCATATACTTACTTGGGTGAAGATGCTAAATATGTGTAGAATGCTCTAGGAATGTGAAGAAATCAGCCCCTAATAGCAATGCTCTCACACAACCCCAAACTTGGATGGAAACTTTATGCAAAAATGGTTTAAAGAGAAGTTTTGTGAAGGGGGAAGAAGGGGAAAGTGGAGAGAACTCTTTGGAGAGTGCTTGAGAGTGTTTGGGAAGATTGGGATCTAAAATTGGCGGCCAAGACATGCCCTAGGGTATGAAAAAGACCTAATGGGCCAAATCCCACTGAGCCCAAATTTAAAAAAACTCAAACAGAAAAATTTGCAGCGTTCGCGCTCAGCGGTAGTTACCGCTAAGCGACATGCACGACACCCACTTTCTTCCTTCCTAGCTTTCCCTAAGCATCCTTTACCAATGCCTCTCAACTCCAACTCTCAATTTTTCAAATCTCATATATTTTCCACTCACTCTCACTTAACCAATGCACTTAGTCTCTCAGACCACTCAAACATTCAAGTCAATCCCTATAATGCAACTAGAGCAGAACCAAAACAAACAAACAAAGATAAAGTCAATCAACTGGGTTGCTTCCCAGGTAGCGCTTGTTTAACGTCACGAGCCTGACCCAAAATCCTTCAGTACCCATTTGTAGGTGCAAATCTTACCATCACCCTTCAGTAGGTGTACCTTCTGAGTATCCTTTAGTAAATACTCACCAACTTAGCATCCATCAGTAGATGCTAAACCCAAATATAACAATGTTCCAAATTTTCAAATTACATCACCAAAATAAATAAATTCAAAGAAATTAATGTTCTCAAATCAATGGGGTGCCTCCCAGCAAGCGCTCTTTTAACGTCACTAGCTTGACCTAATAAAGCTCAAGTTCCTTCTTTAATGTTGGTGTTCCTCTTGCTTTCATCACACCAACTCATCAATTGCTTTCGGTCCACCTTCTTCACTCTCCTTGAATATGAAGCTTCAATCTCTATCACTTCATTCTCTTTGAAATCTTTCACAACCCACAACTTGTTCTTAAATCTTACCGGTGTACCAAGTTTGAATTGTGTATCCATCAAGTCACCATGAACCATCCTTCCTTTGCCATCTTTTTCTTCCTCCCTAACCTGTGATAAAAAACAATTTTTACTTTTGGTGACCGGCTTTGCAGCTTTAGGGCTAGTCACGGGTACATCCTTACATGTAGCTTTATGATTAGTCTCCTTCTCTTGAATCTACTGCTCATCTTTGAAGACATTAAAGATCACCTTTTCCTCTCGGTCTTGAAGCACTATCAACCCATCATCCACATTGATGGATACTTTTATCATTTTCATAAACGGCCTTCCAAGAATAATTAGGATCTTCTCATCTTCCTATATCTCTATCACCACAAAATCCACCAGGAATTTAAGTTTCTCTATACACATCATAACATCTTCCACTACACCATAGGGTTTCTTGAAAGATCCATCCTCCATGAGCAAAGTCACCTTGGTTTGCTTGACTTCAAGATCACCCATCCTTTCAAGCATAGATAAGGGCATCAAATTAATGCTTGACCCTAAATCAATTAAGGTCTTCCTTATATTCTCCTTCCCAATGATGCAAGGAATAGTAAAAATTCCTGGATCATTCACTTTTGGAGGAAGTGGTTTCTCCAAAATAGCTATGAATTCTCCCTGTTTATCACTAGTTTCCTCCTCTAGATATCTCTTCTTTGCAAGGATTTGCTTCATGTGCTTTGCATAAGCAGGAATTTGTTGCAATGCTTCAGTCAAAGGTATTTTAATCTCCAATTGCTTGAAGATCTCTTTAAAACGCTTATATTGTCTCTCTTTATCACATTTTTCACTCCCCTTAGGATAAGGAAGAACTCTTTCACTTTTCTCATAATGTTTTACTCCCCTCTTCTTTTCTTTCTCTTTTCTCTCATCTCACCTTTTCTCTCTTCTTTTTCGTCTCTCTTTTCTAACTCAACTCTCTCTTTTTATCCACCCTCTCATCACATATACTCACAATAGCTTTACACTCTTCCTTAGGGTTAACCTCAGTATTAGCCCCAAAACTCCTATCAAGCATATCTTACAACTTATTAGCCATTTGGCCAACCTGTATCTCCAGATTTCTAATTGCAGCTTCAGTGCTCTTGTGATTGGAGATAGTCACCTGAATAAATTGTTGAAGAGTTTCTTCAAGCTTTGTTGATCTCTCATTTAGCACAGATACTTGTTGCCATAGTGATGGTTGATGGTGTGGTCTATTAACTTGTCCTGCTTGTCCAGCTTGTCCATTTTGACCTTGACCCATGCTTGGGTGAGATTTCCACCCTTGGTTGAAGTTCCCTTGGTGGTATTGAAATTGATTGGCCATAAAATTGACATCTTCTAGGGCCTCCACTGGAAAAGCACATTGACCATTTATATGGTCACCACCACACAATTCACAGAGTTGTTGTTGAACCTGTGAAACGTTCTTCAACTCCTTTGACAATTGAGCGAGTGTCTTTGTCAAATTCTCCAACTGTTGAGTTATGATTTTATTTTGTCCAAGCAAGGCATCTTGAGATTGCAATTGTAGGACTCCCTTCTGTGACTTGGAGCTCCTCTTTCACTATGCATGTCATTGTCATTGGTAGCCATGTTGTCTATCAATTCAAAAGGTTCCTTTGGAGTCTTGCATTTAATATTACCTTCAGCTGAGGCATCTAGCATCAATTTGGTTTGTGAACGGAGACCTCCAAGGAAAAGATTGACTACCGTTGCTTCGTCAAAGCCATGAGTTGGCGTCTTTCTCAACAAGCTCTTATATTTATCCCATGCTTGACCTAACGTCTCCTCCATGCCTTGTCTAAAAGAAGAAATTTCTTGCTTCCCTTTGTTGATTTTGGATTGTGGGAAGTACTTGTTTAGAAACTTTGAAACCACAGCTTCCCATTCAGTAAAGCTATCCTCCGGGAAAGAATTCAACCATAACAGCATTGCCTCCCAATGAGAAAGGAAACAAACTAAGCTTTATGGCGTCATCCAACACACCATTGATCTTCATAGTGTTGCAAATCTCGTTGAATGTGGTTAGATGCTCATATGGACTTTCATGTGATAGCCCATTAAATTGGTTGCTCTTCACCAATTGTATCAACGTCGGTTTCACCTCCATGTTTGCGGCATTGACCCTCGGCCTAAAAATGCCATTAAAGTGATGAGGGCCAACAACATTGGTGTAATCCGCTAGAGTACGTCTACCATTATTCTCCTCCTTCTTCTACTCTCGTCCAATCCTTCAAGAAGAGGTTTCGTTGTTTTCTTGCTCCTAGTCCGAATTGTATCCTGCATACACAAGAAAACAAGACCCTAGAAACAATTGTTAGCACAAAAAGATAGAAAAGATAAACTAAAAAGATAAAAAGATAAAACAAAAAGATAAAAAGATAAAATAAAATCAAGTCAAAGCTAATCAATAATCACACAAATAGAATAGTTAAACCACGAATCCCCGGCAACGACGCCAAAAACTAGTTAACACTTCGACAAGTGTACCGAATCGTATCAAGTAATAATAAAATGGTAAGACCAAGTATCGTTTCCCAAAGGACTCACGGCCTAGATAGTAGTTATGTGATTTCTTGATTAAATTAGACTTGTGAACAAAATCATTGTGTTTGAATTGCGGAAAATAAACATGAATGCAAGTTTTGATCAATTGAATTGAAAAAAGCAAAAGAGATTTATGTAAAATATTATGTTGTTGGGGTTTCCGACTTATCATATCCACTCTCATGTATTCATGAATTCATCTTTCTTCATTAATGTTAATGTCACTTTCTAATTTACCTTAAACCCGATGTCTCGGAGAAGAAAGCCTAATCCTAATCACTAGTTTACAATGTCTTGTCTCCCTAGCAATTATCCATGCATTACATTTGCACAGAAGCTTAAAGGCAACCAATCCTCCTATCCCTATGTCTAGGTAATATTGCTCTTGGGAGAATTTCTTCAGTTCTAGATTTATCTATATGTGTCCATATGAATAACATCAATGATCATGCAATTGAATGAGTTAAACAAAGCATGCATAGAGCATAGAAGAAAAACCCTAACAATTAATGAAGCAAAGCATATAAAATATAGAACCAATTCAATACATGACGGTTTCAAAGGATTACATCGGTTCCCCAACAACAATGGAGGTTTAGTTCACCATAGACATGGTGAAACTAAATGAAAACAATGAAAAGAATGAAAGATAAAACCCTAGAATTTGAAGAAAGGAGCTTTTGCATCCAAAATCCGCCTCCAAGGGGTGAAAAGATTGTGATTTCGCCTCTTTCTGTCCAAAGATACCAACCCTAGGTCGACTAACCCCTTATATAGTTTATTAAAAATTATAGAAAATAGGCCCAAGCCCAATTAAATGGCGCTCAGTGGTAGTTTGGCGCTCAGCGGCAGTTTGGCGCTCAGCGGCATTTGGCGCTCAGCGGCAGTTTGGCGCTCAGCGGCATTTGGCGCTCAGCGGCAGTTTGGCGCTCAGCGGTAAGTGTGGTCCTAAAGAATGACGCTCAGCGGTAAAAGTTGTGCTCAGCGGTGACTGCGATACTTGAATATGCCTTCAGCGATGTCGCTTAAGCGCCAAACAGTGGATCCATTAGCCAGATTGGCGCTCAGCGGTGCAAATGGCGCTCAGCGGTGACAACGGTTCTTCTTTTGTGCACTTTTCCTTCCTTTTCTGAGTCTAACTCCTTCTACTTCAACTTCTTTCATCCAATTCATCTTAATTCTTGCCAAAACAAGGAAAACCAAGCATAAAACCCATCCAACTCTCTTATTTCCAAAACTTAAGCAAAAACATGATTTCAAGCTAGTTTCTAAGTCATAAAGGTTGTTTTTAATGTCAAAAATAAGTATAAAAATAACGGGTTTTCAACCGTTATCAAACAACAAAGTGCTAATGATTTCCTACCGTTATGTATGATTTTGCAATTAAGCTCTTTCAATTTGAAGATACCAAACGTATAGAAACTTCATCATAAGATGACGTGTCTAATTTACTCATGGTATCATCTAAATATAAGTAAATTCTTCTTTGTATGTGTACCCTTTATAGCGTTTAGCTTTCTCAAGCTTTCTTATGTGTTTTAGTTAAGTCTTTTATTCGTTTTAGTCAAAGACATTGTCTCAACCTGTTTTCATTTTCGAGAGAAGCCAAATACCTAGTTCATGTATCTTAAGTTATAAGCGTTTAGCTCAATTCTCTCTCAAACACTTTTAGACAACACATCGTCTAGTTGTTCTAGTCTAAATGTTGTTTTATTTCCTACAGCCTAAATGTTTTCTTATGAATTCTAAGTTTTGGGTTTTAGGTTCTAGTTTTGTCTGCTTGGGACTTTGGACTCTAAGATTTTATCCTAGGTTGTTTTCTGATCTTTTAACCCGTTTTAATGTTATTGGATTGAACTTCAAAACATGATATTGTTTGTTCATATATACGATTTTGTCTTTAACAAGGGATACTAAGAATGGTGAAGAATACTACATAACCAGGAGTGGGTGAAACTCAAGGAAATCTCGGCAGGTAGCTGAGTACCAAGAGTGGTGCGAATACTCAAGAAAATCTCGGCAGGTAGCTCAGTACTAGGGGTGGTGAGAATACTCAAGCAAATCTCGGCAGGTAGCTGAGTACTAAGACTAGTTTGAATACTAAACTGATCTAGGGTAACTGGAGGTTATTCGCTGATTTAGGGATACTAAGAGTGGTGAAGAATACTACACAACCAAGAGTGGGTGAAACTCAAGGAAATCTTGATAGATAGCTGAGTACCAGGAGTGATGCGAATACTTAACTTATCTAGGATAACTAAAGGTTATTCGCTCATCAGGAATACATGAGTGGTGAATAATACTACACAACGAAAAGTAGAGGAAACTAAACTAAACTAGATGAGTCTCAAAGGCATTGAGAGCGTCTAGGGATACCAGGTGTGATGAATAATATTACGCAATTAGGAGCGAGTTAAACTCAACTATAGTTTATTGAATATCTAATGAAACCCTCTAAGTTAATTTAGAGGAGAACTGGACTTAGCCCTAACAGGTGAACCAATATATAACATCTTGTGTGTTTTTAACTATTGATAGAAGTTGCAGTTTGTTAAACTTTCCCAAGCTCACTCATGTATAATGTGCTTTACACAAGACTATTATCTATACTCTAACTTGGATGCATAAAGTTGGTTAAGTAAACAATCTCACTTGGATAGCATTTACTAACCGAATGAAAGTATGATATTATGTACATCATGATTAGATCATAAGTTACGAAAATTTTTTGAAGCACTATTCAACCCCTCCTTCTAGTGTGTCCCCGCACCTTCAGTTGGTAACAGAGCCAACCTCGGTGAGCTAGTTCTTAAAGAACTCGAGGCAACAGTTCAAGGACTAGCAAGTAAAGGTCTGAAATATCTCCAAGGAACATGATATACAAGAGTAAAGACAAGATAGTAAAAATGAGCATCTCTAAAAGGTAATTTATGGTCATTAAGAAGCAGGCTCAACATCTCTGACAAGAAAGCCTCTTCTCCTTTAATCTTAATATAAAAGGAAATACTCATCAAGAAAACCTTTGTTTTCAGAAGTATTGAAAGCAAGAGCACTGGAGATATAAAGGAATGTATCTTCAATTAGTTGTAAAGCAGTTATCTGGATCAACCATCAATGCTTATCGATCTAGTGAACAATTACACGATTCAATGCTTATAAGTACAGGAAGGGACTTGGGTAAGTCCACAGAGAATTTTGAAGGAAGAACACATGACTCACATAAAAATCTCCAACACTTATCTAAGGAGGATAAGAAGCATCAACCAAGGTGATCCATCAAAGAAATCAAGAGCCATCAAGGAGCATAAGTCAACCATAAAGCTCCTTGTAGAGAAGTCAAGATGGGGAGCTTTCTCTAAAAGTTGACAAGCCGTTCAAAGCTAAGCTATGGAGAAATAGGTACGAGTTACTCTCCTTCACTCAGTATTAAATTATCCCATATAATGTCATAACTGCCTAAGAACATGTTAAATATGTTAAAATCAATGTACGATAAGTTATCATTGTGTTAGGATTATTAGAAAATTTAATGCATGAAGGAATAACTCTGTAGCTTACTACATTTAATTTGGATAACCGTACTGAAACCTTCCAAACAAAGTAGGACCATTTGGTTGACATAAAACTCATAGTAAACCTTTAGGATAGACGAAGTGCATAGGATATTAATTCTCTAGACAAAAGATTCTAGGAATTAATTAGGGTCAGAAAATCCCTAAAAGATTAATATTAGGATACCGTCTAGGAAGCAGTAGGTAACATTATTAGGAAATAGTGTAGGTTAGATCATCTAGTACTGAAAATGGGTTTAGGGTTTAGGGTTTAGGGTTTAGGGTTTAGTACTAAATGGTTTAGGGTTTAGGGTTTAGGGTTTAGTGAAAAAGGTTAATCACTATTCATAGTGATTAACGACTGGACGTAGAATCTTCTTATTCGAACCAGGATAAAACATCTATGTTGATTTTCTTGAACCCTACACTCTTTAAATTTTTAGCACACCAACTGTTTGATAAAAGTTCTTGAAGAAAATCAAATTTTAAAACTGACCATTATATCTTGTTTATTGACCGCTACTCGCTGATACCTACATTTTGCAGTCCAATCCCTTCGAGAAGGTAATGGAACTAGAAAAGTTGGCTCTCTTCAATCTATTGACCAACAATCGTTTCAACCTTCCTCACCTCCTCCTTCTACACCTAAACCAAACCCTAGCTAACTACAATCCAAACATAGAAGGACGTTACTGCTCCCATCTCATCTTCAGGTTTCTTTCTCACATGAGAATCCTAAACCATATCTCTGACCCATCCTTTCCAAACCCAAATCTGGAAATCATTCACTCAAGTGGAGCCACAATAGGAGAAAGACTTCTACTTGTTGCACCAGAAAGAGCAAAGTAAAGCATCTCCTTTGCACCTCATTGAATAATATGCTTACTTTTGTAAGGAGAGAAAAAGAGAGATGAGAGAAACACCTGTGAAAGTTTAGACTACTTTGTATTGTATTCAAATCCACTCATAGAAAGATATAATCTAAACATCTTGTAAGCAATCTATGATTGCAATTTTGAAGAGAATCAAAACATTTACAACTTAACTCTAACAAGTGAAGGAAATCTNTTCTTCAAGCTTTGTTGATCTCTCATTTAGCACAGATACTTGTTGCCATAGTGATGGTTGATGGTGTGGTCTATTAACTTGTCCTGCTTGTCCAGCTTGTCCATTTTGACCTTGACCCATGCTTGGGTGAGATTTCCACCCTTGGTTGAAGTTCCCTTGGTGGTATTGAAATTGATTGGCCATAAAATTGACATCTTCTAGGGCCTCCACTGGAAAAGCACATTGACCATTTATATGGTCACCACCACACAATTCACAGAGTTGTTGTTGAACCTGTGAAACGTTCTTCAACTCCTTTGACAATTGAGCGAGTGTCTTTGTCAAATTCTCCAACTGTTGAGTTATGATTTTATTTTGTCCAAGCAAGGCATCTTGAGATTGCAATTGTAGGACTCCCTTCTGTGACTTGGAGCTCCTCTTTCACTATGCATGTCATTGTCATTGGTAGCCATGTTGTCTATCAATTCAAAAGGTTCCTTTGGAGTCTTGCATTTAATATTACCTTCAGCTGAGGCATCTAGCATCAATTTGGTTTGTGAACGGAGACCTCCAAGGAAAAGATTGACTACCGTTGCTTCGTCAAAGCCATGAGTTGGCGTCTTTCTCAACAAGCTCTTATATTTATCCCATGCTTGACCTAACGTCTCCTCCATGCCTTGTCTAAAAGAAGAAATTTCTTGCTTCCCTTTGTTGATTTTGGATTGTGGGAAGTACTTGTTTAGAAACTTTGAAACCACAGCTTCCCATTCAGTAAAGCTATCCTCCGGGAAAGAATTCAACCATAACAGCATTGCCTCCCAATGAGAAAGGAAACAAACTAAGCTTTATGGCGTCATCCAACACACCATTGATCTTCATAGTGTTGCAAATCTCGTTGAATGTGGTTAGATGCTCATATGGACTTTCATGTGATAGCCCATTAAATTGGTTGCTCTTCACCAATTGTATCAACGTCGGTTTCACCTCCATGTTTGCGGCATTGACCCTCGGCCTAAAAATGCCATTAAAGTGATGAGGGCCAACAACATTGGTGTAATCCGCTAGAGTACGTCTACCATTATTCTCCTCCTTCTTCTACTCTCGTCCAATCCTTCAAGAAGAGGTTTCGTTGTTTTCTTGCTCCTAGTCCGAATTGTATCCTGCATACACAAGAAAACAAGACCCTAGAAACAATTGTTAGCACAAAAAGATAGAAAAGATAAACTAAAAAGATAAAAAGATAAAACAAAAAGATAAAAAGATAAAATAAAATCAAGTCAAAGCTAATCAATAATCACACAAATAGAATAGTTAAACCACGAATCCCCGGCAACGACGCCAAAAACTCGTTAACACTTCGACAAGTGTACCGAATCGTATCAAGTAATAATAAAATGGTAAGACCAAGTATCGTTTCCCAAAGGACTCACGGCCTAGATAGTAGTTATGTGATTTCTTGATTAAATTAGACTTGTGAACAAAATCATTGTGTTTGAATTGCGGAAAATAAACATGAATGCAAGTTTTGATCAATTGAATTGAAAAAAGCAAAAGAGATTTATGTAAAATATTATGTTGTTGGGGTTTCCGACTTATCATATCCACTCTCATGTATTCATGAATTCATCTTTCTTCATTAATGTTAATGTCACTTTCTAATTTACCTTAAACCCGATGTCTCGGAGAAGAAAGCCTAATCCTAATCACTAGTTTACAATGTCTTGTCTCCCTAGCAATTATCCATGCATTACATTTGCACAGAAGCTTAAAGGCAACCAATCCTCCTATCCCTATGTCTAGGTAATATTGCTCTTGGGAGAATTTCTTCAGTTCTAGATTTATCTATATGTGTCCATATGAATAACATCAATGATCATGCAATTGAATGAGTTAAACAAAGCATGCATAGAGCATAGAAGAAAAACCCTAACAATTAATGAAGCAAAGCATATAAAATATAGAACCAATTCAATACATGACGGTTTCAAAGGATTACATCGGTTCCCCAACAACAATGGAGGTTTAGTTCACCATAGACATGGTGAAACTAAATGAAAACAATGAAAAGAATGAAAGATAAAACCCTAGAATTTGAAGAAAGGAGCTTTTGCATCCAAAATCCGCCTCCAAGGGGTGAAAAGATTGTGATTTCGCCTCTTTCTGTCCAAAGATACCAACCCTAGGTCGACTAACCCCTTATATAGTTTATTAAAAATTATAGAAAATAGGCCCAAGCCCAATTAAATGGCGCTCAGTGGTAGTTTGGCGCTCAGCGGCAGTTTGGCGCTCAGCGGCATTTGGCGCTCAGCGGCAGTTTGGCGCTCAGCGGCATTTGGCGCTCAGCGGCAGTTTGGCGCTCAGCGGTAAGTGTGGTCCTAAAGAATGACGCTCAGCGGTAAAAGTTGTGCTCAGCGGTGACTGCGATACTTGAATATGCCTTCAGCGATGTCGCTTAAGCGCCAAACAGTGGATCCATTAGCCAGATTGGCGCTCAGCGGTGCAAATGGCGCTCAGCGGTGACAACGGTTCTTCTTTTGTGCACTTTTCCTTCCTTTTCTGAGTCTAACTCCTTCTACTTCAACTTCTTTCATCCAATTCATCTTAATTCTTGCCAAAACAAGGAAAACCAAGCATAAAACCCATCCAACTCTCTTATTTCCAAAACTTAAGCAAAAACATGATTTCAAGCTAGTTTCTAAGTCATAAAGGTTGTTTTTAATGTCAAAAATAAGTATAAAAATAACGGGTTTTCAACCGTTATCAAACAACAAAGTGCTAATGATTTCCTACCGTTATGTATGATTTTGCAATTAAGCTCTTTCAATTTGAAGATACCAAACGTATAGAAACTTCATCATAAGATGACGTGTCTAATTTACTCATGGTATCATCTAAATATAAGTAAATTCTTCTTTGTATGTGTACCCTTTATAGCGTTTAGCTTTCTCAAGCTTTCTTATGTGTTTTAGTTAAGTCTTTTATTCGTTTTAGTCAAAGACATTGTCTCAACCTGTTTTCATTTTCGAGAGAAGCCAAATACCTAGTTCATGTATCTTAAGTTATAAGCGTTTAGCTCAATTCTCTCTCAAACACTTTTAGACAACACATCGTCTAGTTGTTCTAGTCTAAATGTTGTTTTATTTCCTACAGCCTAAATGTTTTCTTATGAATTCTAAGTTTTGGGTTTTAGGTTCTAGTTTTGTCTGCTTGGGACTTTGGACTCTAAGATTTTATCCTAGGTTGTTTTCTGATCTTTTAACCCGTTTTAATGTTATTGGATTGAACTTCAAAACATGATATTGTTTGTTCATATATACGATTTTGTCTTTAACAAGGGATACTAAGAATGGTGAAGAATACTACATAACCAGGAGTGGGTGAAACTCAAGGAAATCTCGGCAGGTAGCTGAGTACCAAGAGTGGTGCGAATACTCAAGAAAATCTCGGCAGGTAGCTCAGTACTAGGGGTGGTGAGAATACTCAAGCAAATCTCGGCAGGTAGCTGAGTACTAAGACTAGTTTGAATACTAAACTGATCTAGGGTAACTGGAGGTTATTCGCTGATTTAGGGATACTAAGAGTGGTGAAGAATACTACACAACCAAGAGTGGGTGAAACTCAAGGAAATCTTGATAGATAGCTGAGTACCAGGAGTGATGCGAATACTTAACTTATCTAGGATAACTAAAGGTTATTCGCTCATCAGGAATACATGAGTGGTGAATAATACTACACAACGAAAAGTAGAGGAAACTAAACTAAACTAAATGAGTCTCAAAGGCATTGAGAGCGTCTAGGGATACCAGGTGTGATGAATAATATTACGCAATTAGGAGCGAGTTAAACTCAACTATAGTTTATTGAATATCTAATGAAACCCTCTAAGTTAATTTAGAGGAGAACTGGACTTAGCCCTAACAGGTGAACCAATATATAACATCTTGTGTGTTTTTAACTATTGATAGAAGTTGCAGTTTGTTAAACTTTCCCAAGCTCACTCATGTATAATGTGCTTTACACAAGACTATTATCTATACTCTAACTTGGATGCATAAAGTTGGTTAAGTAAACAATCTCACTTGGATAGCATTTACTAACCGAATGAAAGTATGATATTATGTACATCATGATTAGATCATAAGTTACGAAAATTTTTTGAAGCACTATTCAACCCCTCCTTCTAGTGTGTCCCCGCACCTTCAGTTGGTAACAGAGCCAACCTCGGTGAGCTAGTTCTTAAAGAACTCGAGGCAACAGTTCAAGGACTAGCAAGTAAAGGTCTGAAATATCTCCAAGGAACATGATATACAAGAGTAAAGACAAGATAGTAANTAGTTTATTGAATATCTAATGAAACCCTCTAAGTTAATTTAGAGGAGAACTGGACTTAGCCCTAACAGGTGAACCAATATATAACATCTTGTGTGTTTTTAACTATTGATAGAAGTTGCAGTTTGTTAAACTTTCCCAAGCTCACTCATGTATAATGTGCTTTACACAAGACTATTATCTATACTCTAACTTGGATGCATAAAGTTGGTTAAGTAAACAATCTCACTTGGATAGCATTTACTAACCGAATGAAAGTATGATATTATGTACATCATGATTAGATCATAAGTTACGAAAATTTTTTGAAGCACTATTCAACCCCTCCTTCTAGTGTGTCCCCGCACCTTCAGTTGGTAACAGAGCCAACCTCGGTGAGCTAGTTCTTAAAGAACTCGAGGCAACAGTTCAAGGACTAGCAAGTAAAGGTCTGAAATATCTCCAAGGAACATGATATACAAGAGTAAAGACAAGATAGTAAAAATGAGCATCTCTAAAAGGTAATTTATGGTCATTAAGAAGCAGGCTCAACATCTCTGACAAGAAAGCCTCTTCTCCTTTAATCTTAATATAAAAGGAAATACTCATCAAGAAAACCTTTGTTTTCAGAAGTATTGAAAGCAAGAGCACTGGAGATATAAAGGAATGTATCTTCAATTAGTTGTAAAGCAGTTATCTGGATCAACCATCAATGCTTATCGATCTAGTGAACAATTACACGATTCAATGCTTATAAGTACAGGAAGGGACTTGGGTAAGTCCACAGAGAATTTTGAAGGAAGAACACATGACTCACATAAAAATCTCCAACACTTATCTAAGGAGGATAAGAAGCATCAACCAAGGTGATCCATCAAAGAAATCAAGAGACATCAAGGAGCAAAAGTCAACCATAAAGCTCCTTGTAGAGAAGTCAAGATGGGGAGCTTTCTCTAAAAGTTGACAAGCCGTTCAAAACTAAGCTATGGAGAAATAGGTACGAGTTACTCTCCTTCACTCAGTATTAAATTATCCCATATAATGTCATAACTGCCTAAGAACATGTTAAATATGTTAAAATC